>JASANG010000404.1:0-35394 GCA_030248215.1 Enoplolaimus lenunculus
TGAGTTTCAACGAATCAAAAATCTTAAATTTAATTCCGTCTAGTATAAAGATCTGTTTGCTTTTGTTTTCCTAACCAAGTGCGTTTAAACTGTTCTGGAACGATGGAGACTTACTGAAACTTTAAATAAAAAGTTAGCTAAGTAGTTTTTGTGGTATTTCACACCTCCTATATATGCGCTACGTTCGGTTTATTTCCCTGAGAAATTTTAGCAATTTACTATAGCAATAACAAAGCTAACTTGTTTTCCCTGTTTCCTTGTTAAGAACACAGTTGATACGAGGTCCGTTGTCATATGGTTCGAGTTCCTTTCTTCCATACCAGAGAAATGGCGTTTCTCAGTAATTTTGATATTTTCACATTCTTGTGCTACGCTCGTAAATATACTTTTGTATTTATTAGAATTTCTTATATATCGCACGTTTGCTACTAATGTCAGCACTTCAGGTGACCATTTACCAAAAATATTTCTTTGCGATTACACGAAGTTTCTTACGGCGGTCATAAGAAAACCGAGTCACTAAATAGAATACTAACATATTCTGTAAAGTACTATTCACACGTGCCAGACTTTGTAGTAATAACTCAAAGTTGCAATATGCATGTGAAAGATTTTACTGCAGGAACTTGCAGCTGGAAGTTTTTCGCAATGGGTATGAACAAATCTATTACTCGCAAGTAGCAGCTGCAATTTCTCTTTGTAGTAACTTTCACCTGGAAACAGGACTTTATGGTTTATGCATTTGTAAGGGAGAGTTGGATGATACAAGCTTTCGATTGAACTGATGGTGCAAACTTGACTGGAACATCAAAAATATCTAAGTTAACGGCACCTGAGCTACCGAGAAGAGACTTTTCGTAATCCATATTCACATAAATTGAGCAGTTCGAATCAAGTACGACACATTTGTCGAAAAAGGTATATATTCACGAAATTTGAAGCAAAAATCGCCAAAAACAATTTAGGAAACCAAAAATAACCAAATTATCGACACTTAGTTGGCGGTGGTGCTTCGGGCCTAAAGAGTGGTCAAACTTTAAAGTTTATTACAATCCCACTCCGTGCAAAGCGCTGAAAAAATTCTGCCGTTTTTGGCACAACTGGTTAAACAAACAATAATGAATTCGGGCGGTTGTCCTGTTAAATTGCAATGACCCAAAATTTGACAATGTGTTTTATGACGTTTTATGCAAGCTGCATCTCGGTTAAACGAAACATTTTGAAATGTAATAGTTTATTGGAACCACAATTTTATGTGCTTCGGATATTTTTCTTTAAAAATTTAGAAAATCTTGCGAATATTGTCATGTCTCAATTGTTTTGGTGGAAAAATAAAACGTCTTTAAGCTTTAGTTCTTCGATATTCGTTTTTGTTTCCGTATTTGTTGCCGTTATTTTTATTACAATTATTAAATTCATATTCAAAATACATAATCTATTTCAGACACGACGAAAGTATCAACTCCGCAATCGTCGCTTGAAGAAAGGCATCACCCGGCCATCAGAAGCGGCGATATCGCTCGGAAACATTTTTCAAATATAAAACACGAACGACTGGGCAGCGATGCAGTTTCAATTGTTCTATCGGAACCGTCAGAAAGCTTTGACTTGAAGGCAGACACGCTTTGCTCAAAAGGCTCGTCAACAACCAACTGGTCACAACCAGACTTGATGGGATCAAGTTCAAAAACGAAACGCTCAAAATCAAGACAAACATCAGATCTTGCCAGAGTTGCGATTAACAACAATTCAGCTGGCGCTAGTCACCAGCGTGAATTGAAGCATTTGTCACGAAACGAAGACAAAACGATGAACAGAAAATCTGCAACTTCGTGTTCACCGCACTGTCGAAGACGTATCAGTGATGGTGAACAAGAATTATTAAAGGTTGAGCATCGATCTAAAGCCAGTATTCCAGGTTGTCGCGGACAACAATCGCTTGAAAACGAGCGCGATGAAGCCAGAGTTGGAAACACGAAAGTAAGACACCAGTGTTTTAAGAGATATTGATTTTCATGAAGCACGTGTTGCAGCGCGGGGCAGGACGCCCATGTGTGGCGCATCTAAAACCTAGTCCGTCACAAATAAAAGTTAAACTAAAATGAGCGACGTGGCGGTGTACGGTCTCGCAACGTTTCATAAAAAAATTTTTGTCAACACTCTGAGCGTGTGGCGCCGGGTTGCACCGCGCGGTGCCGAGCGGCAGGTATATCGGAACTCTTTGGGTTGCGCTATACTTTACTGAGCCGGACATCGACGCGCACTGCCGCACGCCGCCATACTCTGCCGCACCGCCGCCGCACGCCGCCCTGCCACGCGCCGGCGCCCGGCGGGGCGCGGCGATCATAGCGCAACCCTTCTGCTTAAGGTTTGTTGTATAAGCCGAATTTCGACTAAACGTTTGAGGTCAGTGTTTTTGTGCAGATGTTTTTAGTGATTTTGCTATTTAAGCTATTTAAATTAACCTTCTCAATAATTTTCACTGTTTCGTTACGTAGTAAACTATCAATCATAAACTAGCGCTTTAGCAATGAATATTTTCTACAAGTTTAATCTTAACTAATACAATGTCAGACCGATATCTGCCTTCTCAAACGTGTGTAGCACCTTTCATTTATTGGTAATTAGTGTCGTAAACCGAACTGTATAACCATGAGCCGAAACACATACAGTATGGACCATACTGGTTGTGCAGTGGTGAACATACTGTCTAGACTCGAAGTCAACCAACGCTGTTGTTGATCGCTGAACTACGGACCTATTGCAATTTTACGTTTTCTATTTGCAAACCTCGAACTTAGTGCGGTAAATTGCTCCGAGTGCAGTAAAACGTGAATACTGTTTAGCATCAAATTTTGGTTGACACAACGTTGCCTTTTCAACATTCGAAACCAGTGCAGTAAAACCTTTTAATAACAACCATACCGGGTTTGACCGAAACAGTGAATCAGTTATCAGTACCTTGGTAATTGGTCGTGTGGCGTTTAAACGAAATAATGATGTGTTTAAAAATTCAGCACAGTTTTTGGGACGATGAAAGTTGCTGCACGCCGTTAAGAATACCAGCCCTAGACGTAGCTTTAATTAAATCGAAAGTGTAAATTGATGGATTAAAACGGAAAAATACACAGTTACGCGTCTATTTTGTAATCATTTTCTCATGAGAAATATTTTAGGATTCAAAAGGAACACCAGGAAAAAAGTCATTTTTTCACGATCATATTGCTGCGCATTTAAACGTGCTTGCTTACGCGTCTGAAGGAATTCGTTCCGGAGGAACAACGGCGTCCAGCGCTGGTAACAATGTCAAACGTGGCATAGAGGATAGCCCTTGTGTTCGCCGGGTTAAAAAAGACAAACCAGATGGTCACTTGTCTTTGCATACGTCGGATAAACCTAAATCGAATCAATATTTAGTCGATCAGCAATCTCGCGATCATTCACCAGACCCACAAAAACAAAAGCATCGTCACAAACCTAAAAAATCACGACACTTAGAAAGTAATGACATCACTGTTCGTCATAATTTACTGCATGCACGCAATACTGAGGGTGATTTTTCACAAATTATCCGCGAAATCAGTTACGAGCAACTAACGCAACAGCAACAACAGCAGCAATTTTGTTGCACTTCTGCACAAAAATCAGCTCCAACTGCGGCCGTATCGACAACAGCACTGTTTCAACGTCCGTCATGCGCGACACCCCCTCCGTCTAGAAGTGTATCTGAAGTAGACGGAGAACCTGGTGATCAACCAAGACTTCATGTTTCGTCTGCTTTTATAAAACCTTCCGCACGCGACAAAGGCATGCGACAATCGCGTAAATGGTGCCGGCGCAGGCCATCTGTGCAAACTGTTGATCAGTATGTTGAGACGCCATGCACTTGTCATCATTCGAGCACAGATGCGAAAAAAGTTTCGCACAATCCAAAGCGTTACAAACGAAATAAGCAGGTTAAATGCAAAGAAAAATATTCCGGCGGACAACAACAACAAGAAGAACAACAAAACACTCTGTGCCACACAAATCAGGAAGAAACGCCAGGTGCTGTAACGAAAAATGACACACATGATTGCTTGCGCAAATTTCGATCAACATCACGAGAACATATCCTTGTCTCTCAATCAAAACAAAAACAGCCCGATTATTACGATGATAATGTTTCCGAGTCAGAATTTTTAGCTGAATCAAACAGCGATAACGATAGCAAAAGCAACACAAACAGCAGCACCAGCAGCAGCTACAGTGATGAACAAGAAACTGACGGAAATGCGTCGGAAAACCAATCTCAAACTCGCCGCGAATCATCGCTGATGTCATGGTCTGCAATAAAACATTCGTTAATGCCAGAACCAAATCCAGGTGGAGAGAATACTAAAGGAGATCGAAGCAAAACAACAGCGGTTGTGGGCGATGCAAAGACAGCAATCGAGCAACAGCACTGGTCAAGTCAATGGCGAATTCCATTTATGTCGTATTTCGTTGGCTCCAACAATGATCAACAGCCTTCCACTAGTGCCGCCGGGGATGTGAAAAACGAACTAACAAGAGCCGACAGATTGGTGAGGGACGAACACCATCATTTATCTTCAGAGGAACACGACCAACAACCGCCACAACAGCAACAGCAACACCAATTGTCTGACACAGCATCTGAACAAAACTTCAGCGAAGAATGTTCGTCACAAAAATCAGATAGCGTTCACGATTTATCACCGGCGACAGAACAAAAAAAGACCATTCCAATTGTGGTTACTCACGGTGCTACTGCAACTGCAAATTGTCGCACGAGCTTATTGTCTGCAGGCACTCCACCTGTTCAACGACAGCATTTGAACACGGCACTTGCCAACCGACGTCATTCGTATATGCCTCAAGTTGGAGGAGGAAGCCCTCGCTTGGAAGATTTCACTCAAAAACGAGCAAAAGAAAAACGGCTACTGCCAGAGAAACAGAACAAACTATCAGCTCCAACTTCTATCGGTGAAACATTCTCTCCTACCGAATTACAAAGGTTCCATGGCAGCGAACCTGGCCCATCAACTGGGGCACAGCATCAAAGACGACGGAGTGAAGCAACATTTTTGTATGCAGCGATTGAACTTGAGCCTCAAGTTAAACAGGACCCAATATCAACATATACAAATCCGTTTGATCGAGAAGACGAAGATGGCGGTGAAAATGAATTTGGAACAAGTCAAATGGGAACGCTACATTTTGCTGTCCAATACTGGCCGCTTCGAAAACGGCTGAAAGTTACAATTTGCCGCGCTGAACGCCTTGGCGGATCTATTTTGAAGCCTGATATTGAACTTGATTCATTCGTACGCGTCTGTTTAATGCCAGGTAAAATACAAAAACAACAAAGCCGCACAATACGGCGGACGCGGGACGCAAAGTTTAATCAAGAATTTTTCTTTGACAATATAACCGACGATGCGGTCAAAACGAAATCGGTTTCAATTCGGGTTTATCGTGCCAAAGAGGGTACGTTCACAAAGAAAGAATTAATCGGTGGACTCGATTGCCCTCTGATACGGGTGAACGGTTTGTTGACAAAAAAGAATATTCAACTAATCAAACATCTCAAGCCGATTAATACGTCAAAGGTAAGAGTTGCTTACAGTTATATATACGCACATTGTAAGCCAGGGGCGTACACAAGAAGCAGTGATAAAATATCTTTCACAAGATTTTTGAAGTCTTAAAATGGTGCTTTACAGGCAGTAGAATATATAAAAAGCTTGTCGTTCTCTACGCTCGCTCGCAAAAACATTTAGACGTGGTTTCAGAAATGAAATTTTTGCAATGCCCCCGCGGGTAGTCTTTGTTTTTACTTTTTGCACTTTGTGTTTGTATTTTGGAGTTTATGAATCTCAGACATATTCGCTTTCACTCGGCCGCGACTAGGATAGCCAAGTCCGCCCATCCTCGTCTTCGGTATAAAGCTCCCTTGTATGGTATCAACCCGCTTGCAGCAGCTCATCTAAAAACAAGGGCACATAAAAGTGGGGGTGCAATAAACAATCACAGAAGAAAATTTGCGAGCAAAGCCAGTGAAAACCCATATTAAGCGTGAACAACACAATACGTAAATTCAGTTGCACCAACTGCGCAAAATGTTTTTGTAATCGTCTGGCGGTTTGGTTTTGACGAGAATCCAATGTGCCCAACACCCTACAAAGAAAGCAGTCGCCGCACTGGCTTTCTTCATTTTCTGAAAATTTCGAAAGCATTAAACTAACTCTTTGTCAGCAACTTTGTTATATCATTACATACTTTAAGCTGGTCGATTTGAGGTTAAGTTGTTCATTTTTATTTTGACATGAGTTATTTCTGCACAATAGTTTAAACCAACTCGTAGCCGGCTTAAGATAGTATGCGAGCGAAGAACTTTGTGGAGGAGCATGTGAGGGTTACAGGTAACTCACAGCCGAAGCTTAAACTATTCTAGAGGGCCCATAATTTTTTAATGTTTTAAAAACCTTCTGGTTTATTTGCCTGCCCACTTGAGTCTGAAGGACATCTTAACAAACAATATATAGTGTTCAATTAAGCCATTTTTGAACGTTTCATTGTTCCCTGTCTTTCTGTATGTATGTCCACGCAGCGTTTCGACCAATGACAAATGCAGGATTTTCCGTAATTGAAGGATATTTTTGTGTTCCGAAACGTTACAGTTTTGAAATACGTTTTGGCAAAACTCTTCGATATTTTAAGATTGACATATCAAACGTTTTGAATTCATGTTGTAACCTGGTCATTATTATTATTATTATTATTTTTATCATTATTATTATTATTATTATTATTCTGGTATTTGATTAGAAAACACATCGCAACCTTCGTGTCAGCAATTTCTGTCGCAAAATTTTATGCACGCCATGTCTGACATCCCCCATTTTCCAAAGTATCTGCCACTGCCTTTTACAAGTTTTTGTTGAACAGAATTACGTATTATGTAGTTTTTTGCAACATTAATCTTCATTATGGTCCGCATGTCATGGTTTTCTACGTCTTTGATAGGTGCTCTTTGTGCCTGCCCTCTCAACTAGTCTAAACTAACAATGCTAGCTCGCTTTAATTATGACAAATTATATTCAGAATATTGATTGGCAAATTGTCGTTTCGACAAAATATCGCGTACAGATCTAAGCAAGTGAGAGCTGTTTGTGGCAAATAAAACAACGAAATGGTCCTCAATATTGTTACGGCTGCGACCAACGGGTACCTCTGCGGACGAATCCGAGTGGTATCCCTCACGGGTGTTCATGGCCGTGGGTCTGCCTAGTAAGCCGACGTGTCTAGCGGATGATGGTCCCCCAGGCGTGACGTCGGGTTTTGAGAGTCACAAAATTCCAACGTCGTCGTACGCCTAAGCTCTCATGAACACTCGCGTGCGTGACTAAGTCGCACCCCCAACACATAGTTATAATTCGGAACGGTGTGGTTGCCGCTGATTTTCATGATTAGGACTAATGATTTCTGCGCCTAAATCCTGGTGAGCACTTGGTCACCTGACAAGGTTCTTGGATTTCACTGAGAGACCCATTGCGATTCTGTAGAATTTGAACATCTAGATCATTAGTCTATCGTACTAGAGGGCGAATCGATCCGCGCCTCTGGGTTTTTGCTCCAAAATGGATAGTCTGGTTCGCACCAGTACTGTTTTATTTCTTAAAATTTCAGCCATGGCTCTAGGCCAGGAATTTTCTCGACTGCTCAAGGGTTCAACAAGGAACACAACCTAAAGTTTTGGTTTATTGAATCTGCACATTTTATTTCATGTATTTACCTCTATGCAACGAAACTGGGACTAATCAGTTTCCAGCTTGACAGCCTATAGTTATTTTGCGCACAGAACGATGGTTACGTTAAAATTAGCTGAAAGTTAGTTGAAATTACGGACTGAAAGTGAAATTGCGATTTGATCTTTCATACACCTCTAGATCCCTGTTCGCTGGGATAATCTTACCATGACCTAACGTTAGCAGGTTGCTTGTGAGAGAGTTACATATTGTTTCCCCTGGGTGTGCTCATGTCATGGATTTTCCGGTGCCACACTGCATAGAGCATTATCTGTTATGATAGCAAAGGCAGGGCTATGCATAATCCTGCGCGGCGGAGCTGCTGTGTGGAGGGCACACTGTTGAATGAGCACACGCATGGTTCCTAAATACCTATCTGAGAAGACACGCGCGCGTTCACTACATGAGTTGTAGGTGGTGAAATGAGTTAAGGTATTCTTTAGTCAGCCACAAAGTAAAGGCGAATCCGTAAATAGGGGTGACAAACCGCGCCTGTTTCTTTGGATTACGTAACCTGTACACTCCTAGGCCTAGGTCTCTCACGGCTGCATATTCAGCAGTTTGATAGTCAACGGCGGTGGTATGCCTTACAGCTGAGTTCCTAGGGCCCGACTAGAATCGTTCGAATTCACGGGGCATACAAAAGTTTTGTACTCGACAGGCAGGGCCTTAGCTCTTTTGTTTGACAATTCCCTAATGCTTAGCATCGGGCTGACATGGCCTCCCTGCTGCCGTTGACACTCCATACTCTGAGTATTACTAAATAGATTTTTGTCCTGGCCAGTGACTATTCACTAAAATTCAGGCCTCAATTTTTACTCTGATCACTCGCCTAATGTGTCTCACATGATACGTACCCCTTCACGAGATTGGCAGGAAAGTTTGTACCTGCGTTGTCGCCAACGCCAGGCAAAGTTTAAGGTAAAATTCCAACTCACACCCCCTTTGTGATACCGAGAAAATCCTAGTGCGGCCCCCTCTTACGTACTTACTTACCGCCTGCGCGCAACGCGCAGTACCCCCCTGACAGAGTCAGCTCCCCGAGAATTTCGAGTGCACCGTGTCGCCATACAGTGCACCGAAAACTCGGTTTGCTGTGTCGCGGCTCGCGCTTCGCGACTGAAAACCGGAGAAAATCGAAACTGAAACTGAAATTTGCAGCCGTGCATTGCGTTTATATACCTTTCTCTCAGCTCTCAGCCAATGAAATTCTGAGCAAGGCAGGCGCGGTTTGAGCTATGTGATTGGTTAAAAATAGTACAGTTGCAAAGAGCCAATGAAATTTCACACAGGACAGACGCAGCGAAGCCACGTGATTGGCTGACAAAACTCGGGCTGCGTGAGCCAATGAGAAAACGTAAACAACTTTGTTAGGTGGCCGCTGATTGGCTGTAAGGGTTTACACGCAATCTGAACACTGCTAGCCGAGGGGTGGGTCGATAAAATTAGATTTAACCGGTGTGGCCGAGGGGCAGGTAGCAAGCTCTAACGTTGTGGGCCGGGCCGACTGGGTTGGACAACTCCCTCAGAGTACTGGTACGCGCGCGGGGCTTTTCACTTAGGTTGTCCATTCCCGCGTACAGGGTTTATCTCACGGTCAATAATTAGAGCACCAGGTTACAATACAAAACAGAGTATAAAAACTGAAGGCATGACAAAAATAGAAAACATAAAAACTAAACGAAATGTGCCAAAATCCAGTAAAACTAGAGAGCGGAATCTATGTCATAAGCGGCCAGGTTATTTAGTCAACCGAAATTCACCACTACTACTCTAGCGGCTAGCATAGGCCTACAACCCTGGAATTTCTTTTGCCAAACCAGCTAATGTACGTAGACTGTGCTAAAATGTCACAAGTTCAAAATTCGCTAGGGTTTCCTACCCATCCTGGCCAACAAAACGATAATATAAACACGAAAGCACACACGGTAAGGCAAACGGATACAAGGCGTACACATTTAAACGTCACAAATCCGTACACTCATAACTCCTGGTAAAGTGTCGAGACAGTCTCAAGAAAAATTTTCTGTGCCATCCCTGAAATGCTTACGCTATGACTTCAGCCTAACTCAAGGAACACACACACTCAAGACACTCTTAGTCGACTCAGAGAGTCCGCCAAAATTACGGGCCTTGGGCTAGCCATAACTTTTCAAGTATCGGTTTCCGAACTGCGGTCAGGGTGGTTTTATTGCTCACTGCGATGCGCCGGACCCGATAGGACCAGTCCCAACCCTAGATTCCGGAAAACGTGATTTTGCATTTTTGGACCGGGGATCCGTAACGTGTTCCACGTAAAATTTTGAAAACTTCAAGTGCTAGTAACTTCTTAACGATTGGTCCCAGACCCCGAGTCAGGGTATTTTTCTTGTTCAGCGTGAAAAGCTGCGTCGATTGATACCAATCTCAATACTCAATTCCAAAATTTGCATTTTTGCATTTTTCGACCTCGGATCCGTAAATTTTACACGCTAAATTTCGGAAACTATGGATACCTCTAACTCTTGAACGAATGACTTCCGTCCCCCAGTCAGGGTATTTTTCTTACTCAGCTCGGCGAGCTCTATCGAATGGTATGGGTTTCAGCAGCAGATTCCGGAAATCGCATTTTTGCATTTTTCACCCCTAGAATCCGTAAAATTTACACATGCAAAATGCTGAAAATTCGAAAGGCCATAATTTTTGAACGAGAGGTCGGGGACCCCAAGTCAGGTTGGTTTTATTACTCAGCTCGATGAGCTGCGTCGAATGATATGGGTCTCGACCTCCGATTCCGAAATTCATGTTTTTGCATTTTTCCACCCTAGGATCCGTAAAATTTGCACACAGTTGTCGAGGGACTTAGGTGGTCGTAACTTTCGAGGGAAGGGCCCCAGACCCATGGTCAGGGTATTTTTCTTGCTCAGTGCAACGAGATCTATCAAATGGCATAGCTTTTGCAGGTGCGCCTAGGAACCCGTGTTTCGGCATTTCCGGATCCTGAAATCCGTAAAATCCACATATAATCGCAGAGGCTTAAAAGTCCTTGATTTTTGACCGGGTGCTCGGAGACCCTGCTACAATTCGGTATGCCAAACCACCGCAAATTACTGGCACCACTCGCTACTCTCCCTATCTCAGCTCAACACGCCCCCTCTCTCCCTCTATAACGCAAACATACAAAATTTCCTATACGTATCCTAATTGTTAATATGCACTTATTAGTCGAAATCTTACCTGCGTAATTGCTCTTAAAATTGAAAAACCGCTCGTCGAGTACTTGCACGAGCAAAGTAGCGGATTCTTGAGGGCGGCGTGATTCAAATACATCTCACAGGCGGCAGTTCGCCGAGTCATAGCGAGGAACTTTACACGGGCAAGCGGAGAGGAAAAGAAAAGGGTGGAAGAAGAGGTGCAGAATTAAACAATACGGAATGATTTACGATTCCCCCTTAAAATCCAGTAGCCAGGTTTCGACAAGTACAGTAAAATAGCGAATATTCTATAACAATTTACGCCAATAGCACACCGCGGATCACGTATCAAGACACAATATTCAAAATGTAGCGCTATTACATGCAAGACGGGGCACCCCCCATGCCAGCTCCGTATTTAACGAAATATGCTAAACACTCCCCCTCTCCGTTGTGTTTTCACTTCTCGGCTAAAAACATCTAATTTCGTTTTAACGTTAGAAGTTATCTAGGTCAACTAGCTTGCAACTCTTAAAATATTATGCAGAGGAAAACTAAACACCAATTGGTCTATTAAACGACACTAAAAATATCTTCACCGCCGCAAACTTATCCTTAGACTTGTAAAACCGCGTCCTCAAAAAACATCGAGCTCGACTTTAATTAGAGCTGATAAAATTACGAGAGCGGCAGCAAAATAAAGAAAATTGCTCGGATATTGTATGAGGGGAGTGAGATCAGCCTACACCTCCTGAACCGGTTCAGGGTTGCCGATGGCCAACCCAAGAGATACGTTAGCCCAACCAACCGTTTATGAACAACTCTCCCCCTTCTCAATCTCTGAGCTCGGGGCGACCCCCCTTCTTCAATGTTAGTTCAGTTTAAAATTCTCCGCAAAACGTTAAATCTCGTACTGTCGGGGTCGTTAAATCTCGCGGACGCACATAAACGATAGCAAAACTAAGATTATTGAAACAGAGACGCATCTCGGGACAATCTAGACTCACAAAGAAAGAAAGGGCGCACGAGAATAGGGTTCGCTTCTGGCTCCCTCTGTGAAGTCACAGTAACCGCGGCGTGTGGAGCCACCCTCATTGAACAGGCGTCGAGCTGGGCCCGAAACCCACACTATACTCGCCCTTCCCTGCCAGCCACGCTGCTCGACCCCATTTTTCAAGAATTTCCTTCAATTGCACGTAAAACTAGTAAGTGTGGTTAGACTACAGAATATTGGGGCAGCCAGAACTAAGGGTGTTGGAATGTCCCTAGGTAGGCTCGACGAACTCCGCGTAAGACAATCATGCGAGAGGAGCAATACCAAGATAATAATAGCAGCAGTAATAACAACAGCATAGCATAATTCAGTAAACAGCATAGCATAATTCAGTAAGGCACCAACATTAATAATAATAATAATAATAATACCAATGATGACAATAATAGTGACCATGGACAGAAGTTCATAGCAGTAACGCTCCTAGTACGCCAGACCCCTCGAGTCAAATTCCTTTAGTCATATGATCATTTCGGGTCTCTAAGAATGTCACGACTAACGGGATGTGTCCCTGACAATATATACTTGGTTTACCCGGTTAAAATTCTGCCCATTTTATTGGAGATGGGCCAAAAAATTAAGCGGGTGCCTATTGAAGCATTAAAACAATGTACATATTTCGGTGGAATATTTGCTAAAATGGTTCACATCTACATATGTATGCCGTACTTATCACAAGTTGGTATTGGTTCTATAAATTTCGAACAGACGAATCCAAATCTTTGAAATTTAGCACATTATTTGCGTTTAATTACTATTACCAAGAGTGGATGATCACTCTTTATAACAAGAGTGGGCAACTGGGTACATTCTGTGTATTAAAGAATGTACCCGGCACGCGTTGTATTTTTGGCCTACCCCCCTTGTTTAGGGGGTCTGTATGCAGTTTCATATCGTAGTAAAATTATTGTGTTAATATGGTCATACACGCAGCGAACCTGGATACTAGGAGCAAATTGTAACCCCCTTGTTTAAGGGGGGTGGATGTACTGAAGCATATTTTCTTGTTAATCTCTTGCTTAAACCCCAACCCTTGATTGAGGGGGGTCGAACAAAAATGCAACACGTGCTGGTACATTTAGTACCATGCACAGCCCAAGCAGTTGCACACTCTTCTGCAAGGTAGACATTATCCACTCTTGCTATTACTAGTGAACCGAGCTTGACATTTCTAGGAGCCGTAAAATTCGTGCTTTAAAATCTAAAACTAACTGGTGATATGTGCTACATACATTTAAAAATACGGACCTTACAGTCACAATAATATATATTCCACCGCATTTTCGCGATTCGTAAAAAATTTTCAAGTAGCAATAACATGCTGTGAATTTATCTGCGTATACAAGATGAAATAGGGAAATATCCGTTTCCCTAATTTCTGAAAAGACGAGAAAAAAGCTATTGTTTGCTATGCTGGCGTGTAAATAATTTTACATGAGATTATATACTACCGAAATTAATTCCAAGCTTCGCTCGTCATAGCACGCATACTTTAAAAAGATTCCAGCTATTCATTGTACCTTTTTGTTTAAATCAAGCTATTGTCAGCACAAAGACATTTGTTTGTGTTCGTATGTGGTCGAAGACGCAGCCAGGATTTCATGTACAATTTGACGTTATAAGGTTTTTTTGCGTGCGGGAGTAGCGAACGATAAATGTATTTAAACCTGTTGAATCCATCAGTTGCTTTTAAATCGAACACATGTTCTAGAGGAATGTGTCTCGTATGGTTTTCCTTTATGCACCCCTGCTAGTAACATACGTGCGTAGGAGGACGATACAACACTTAGGACCTGCCAGGGAGTTAATCAAATTATAATTGTGGTGAGAACAATTGAAAAGGTTAGGTTTAATTTCACAGTTACACCACATCACTTGGTCTGAAACGTTTTGGAAAAAAATATAAAATCTAAACCAAATTCGTAGAACAAGCGTAGTTATGTAACTAGCGTTGTCTGTAGCTACTGTTGTCATTTTAAAAAGAATTTGCACCGGTGCTGAGGTGTAGCATATAATATTAACTCGTAAGAAAAATTATCTTCCCTGTAAATATTATATGTTATTATGACTTCCCCCGTTCAGGAGAGTTAATATTATATGCTGCTCCGGCAGGTACGCTCAAGGAGTGACACCGCAGCTCTATTAAATTTCTAAACAAATTTTGTACAGGTACGTATATATGTCGTAGGCCAATTTGCGATTGTGAGATTTCGCAAAACAACAGTGATGTAATACCAACGCTGATAGGTTGACGGTTTTGGTTCTTTCCAAATAAACAAATGTGATTGGTCCATAAGTGGAATAGCAGTTTAGCCCAGGCACACTGCTATTACACCTGAATAGTAGATTGGCCTTCGATACATATATTGTTTTGTTGAAATTGGTGAATTTTTAAGCTGTAGAAGCTGATTCAATATTTTGTCAGCTGAATTGAAGATCTGCACATGTATTTTTCGACCCAATCTTCTGGCGGCGACCATTCTAGAAATCCTCTATATTCAAGGCCAAAAAGTGAAGCACACTTGACTGCAGTTAATAAATATGAATGTATATATTACGTAAAAATACCATGCCCCATGTATATTACTCGTCATGCTAATGTATTTTAAGCATTCATTAAGGTCGGCTTTTCTAAACTCTCCCTCACGTAAGCTTATATTTAAGAAAAACATACATAAGTCTAAAGCGGACCGGTAGTCCGTACGTCGTGGATTCGAGTGCCACCACATCCGCAGCAAAATTTTCCTGAAGGGCTCTGTATGGTACTGCTTTAAGTTTAACCCTTTTCCCAAGCCTTTGTCTAAATGCTTTGTCCGAGCTCTAAGCCTAAAAATCCTAATCTAAAATATTGGAGATGTACACATGAGTAGAATTTTCAACTCTCTATTATCAAGAGAATAAAGTTACAACTGCCCTGTACTTGAGTGTAAATTATTAGTGCTGAATTGATGCTATAAAATACTGACATACCGATACCCATACCGTTATTTGGTTAGTTTTATACCAATGCCGGTTAATTCACAAATAAAAGTATATATAAATCGGTATATATTGCCCTTAATTTTGTATTTTATCTAATTGGGAAACTGGGTACGTTGTATCCATGTTTTCCTCTCCCTCTGACCCTAGTTTCTAGCTTACCTACACCCACTTTTCGTCAACACAGCAAAATTTACATCTGGTTTTATTAACTTTGGTGATGAATTGTAGGTCTTTGCATCGTCCTAGATCTGAAATATTTGTCTTCCATTTAACTTATGCGTGACTACTAAAGACTCATAGAGAATAAACGTAAATTTTAATTTACAAAAAAATTGTATCTTCGACCCAATTTCACTTTCCAGCGTTTCCTCTTAGGTAACGGGTTTGCGATTTGCCCCCCCCCCCCAACGCTCTCCCGTAGCTTAGGGATACATCAGCGAGGTATGCAAATATTTTATTTCGTGCACTGAAATATAACCAGTTTCTTTAATTCAGCTGAATTTGTCCTAAAATATACTTCATTTATACGTATCATTTATCGGTCGGTATGCTCCTAAAATACGGATACCAATAATGATACCGGTACCGGTATGTCGGTTCAACGCTAGTAATAATATTTTGAATGTTCGCAGATGTATGCATTATTTATCTTATTGGATTCATATATTAGATATTCCGTCTGCTCCCGTAAACCTTTTATAGCTGCTTTGCCGTTGAGGAACAGTAAAACCTTGTAGTAGTAAGTTGTAGCTAACCTACGTCTGACCAAGTCTCAGACTTTAAGCAAAGGTATGTTCTAAAACTGATAAAAATTGTCTATGAGAAGCGAAGATAATTTAATTGGGGCAAGTACATTCGTACGCGTGTTTGTCCGACTTGCTTTATGAAAAGGTCACAATGTATTGTCAAATTGATATTCCGAGTGCAATTTGTTTGTCTACAGCAATCACAGCAATATAACGTAAATTCCAGTGCGCACCATTAAAATCGTAGGCCATAAACATGGGTTTCACCACACCGGCAAGTGTTACTTTGAGCTCCGTAACATTATATAAGTCTAAGCCTAAGCCTCCGCGTGGGATATGCCTGTAACAAAGCCTAGACCTAAGCCAAAGCAAAAAATAGTCTAAAGCTTAAGCTTACTCTATTTTAGTCCCGTGGGAAAACGCTACCAATCCAATAGAACTGGTTTGTTTGATGACACCTTGGTATCCCATCAAAGCATTTGCGTGTTTGTATTGAACGCGAGCTATTCAATAAAAATGTGTAAACACTGAGCTTCACCAGAGTCGAAATTAAACATACCGGTGATTAACTGATCGGAAAGCATGACCATGTGGCATATAATTGATCAAACTAAGTCAGCACACTTAATTTGGGGCACAACGAAGCCATTTTTGTCTAAAAGGCCCCATATTTACAAGTGGGAGGCCCCCGAGCAACCCTAATCTCGACCCTGTGTACTCCTAAGTAGTTGGTTTGCTTGCTCATTAGCCAATCAGGCCCGTAAACCAGCCAAGCATATTGGAGAGTATGCAAAAAATTATCGCTCATGTAATGACTTATTTTAGTCTGTTTAATATTTAAAAAAGATGCCGTAAAATTTTTGTGGGTGTGGGCAAAATTTTTACATCGGGCAATGAGCTACAAGTGGTCCATGTGTTAAATCAAATTTAGTTGTGGCAAGTAATTTAAATATAAAAACAGTAAGAATTAATGATAATCAACCAATCACCACACACAACAATCCAACTACTGTTTTCAACTTTGTTACGTTCAAATCAGGCCCTTAAGATAGGAACCCAAAACAATTTTAGGTGGGGAATGCGGTTGATTTCTCAAGACTAATTACTCAAAACATTTCTAAGGGGGCCAATATTTTTCTAGGAGGTGAGCCGTCCCGCTTCCCCCCTCTCTGGGTACGAACCCGATTCCGACATGAAACCCGTATTTTAAGTAAACATTAAAGCATGATTTAGCATTTTACTTTAGAACTGGTTGACACTGTCTTAAACAATATCATTATACAAACCAAAAACAATGAGTGCGTCAATTTTCGGTTGTATATAATTAGAATCTCATTAAATTTTCAAACTTTATTTACTTGCTGCATCATGCATCACCATTGCGAATGGGAAAACATGCCGATACAATAGTAAAGTTAAAACAACAAGCAAAGCAAACGAACACAGACTTCAGCTGGTGTCTAAACTGGAATACTTGGTGTATTATTATTTGTGAAAGTAATAACATATATTTTTATTGTTTAAGAAACTTGGCAAATTGCATTTGACGACTTGTTTTGAGCGCGATGCAAAGCGACTCACAATTACTGTGATCAAAGCTGAAGATTTGCCAAAGTACGGCCTTAGCGGTGCACCTGGTAAGTGTATTATATATAAAGGGTTGCTATATATTCTCACTATTTTAATACCTTTTGGAAACGGTAAATTTTGAATTTTCTGACGACGAGGCGGGCTGGCACATGCTATGAAACGCAATTTTTCTGTATGCTGTATATGTGACAACTTTCGGAGGGAGAATAATTGTGTGTCTCACGGCATCACAAACATGCCCGAAGCTAGCTTATTTAACCTAGTAAAAGAGCAAAACGATTCTGGAAATGACATGCAGTTGTAATACCAAGCTTCTGGTTTCAAAAAATCTATTTTTTTGAAATATCAAAGTTTTGAAGCGAGATGACTATATACATACAGGTGAGGCCTAACGAAATTGCTAAAGTCATTAGCATTAATTTATAGCAGGTAAAATATTCGAAAAAATGAATACGTCTTATAAAAAGTATCACACAAAAGTTTTTCACATTTTTCTAGATCCATGCGTTCGTATAAAAGTCGAGCAAAGCGGAAAAGTTCAAACCAAAAGTACACGAACGCTTAAACGAACCTGTAATGCTGTATTCAAAGAAGCCGTTATGTTTTTGGTTGTTACTCATCCGGTTGTGCTTGATTCGACCAAAATTACCATATCTGTTGTTGATACTCTGCATGCATTTTCACCCAATGAAGTGATTGGCGAAGTACTGCTTGGAATTCATGCTCGTGAAAAAACAGAAATTGACCAATGGCGACAAACAATCGAACATCCTGGCAAAGATATTAAAGCCGTTCACAACCTTAGAGTATAAATGACAAACGGTGCAATGCTTTACTTTTAAACCGCATTTATTGGTTCAAGATATGGTAATTTAGCATCAGGTAAATTTTTAATAGGTTTAGTTGATAAAATGAAGAAACAAATGCACAAGCCGGCTGGCTGTTGTTGTGGAATAGTTTTAGTTGATAAAATGAAGACACAAAGACACAATCTGGCTGGCTGTGCCTATGGAATAATTTTTGTTGATGAAATGAAGACACAAGCTGGCTGGCTACTGCTGTGAATGAAGTCGAGTTCAAATTCTCTCGACTTGTCATTTATGTTTTTCTTTAATGAACCAACGAGATATTATTCTACGGTTTTTCATAACGGTAACAAATTATTAACTGAAGAGGCTAAGAATAACGCTGCATGCATCTTTCACAATACCTTAAGCTTTTACGTTATCTCGATTGCAATATGCCATTGCAAAACGAAGGTAAGCACAACGAGTTCGAAGAAGCACAACACTTGCTTCCCAACGACATGTAGCAAAGTTTTGTTGAAAAGTAAACACCCAGTATATTGAATTTCACAATATTTTACTAAAGTCACACAAAGGCTAAGTGCGAAAAATCTCCAACTTTCTGTCTAAGTTTAAACGCTTTTCCGCATCCTCTGATTTCAGTGGCACAGTTGTATATATTGTGCCGCAGTATATCTTAATTGCTAAAACAAGAAAAAACTAAGGAAGTCAATCAAAATCTTTCGATCGCTTAAGCCCGCTAAAATGTATCAATCTTGTGTGGGTTTTGTCTTTTGGCTTCTCATGGGCATTCTCAGGTCATTCAGTGCCAGAAAATTAACATTTGAAAACTTTAGTTTTTTAAAATTTTGAGGTCTCTGCAATAATAATCAAACTTCTGAAAAATTCAAATTTCAGTGTGGATAATTAAGTGAGCTCATGAACATCCTGGAAATAAAAAATCACGCACCAAAGATATCGCTCAGTAGATTATTGAAATTGTTAGCACCATACGAGTTAATTGCATATCTGTATTTTGTATCATAGTGGGCCCATGTAAACATCCGGGATTGGACGTTTAAGCTTAGGCTTAGGAATACGCTTATACTACTTTTATGGCCCTGTACTATACAGTGACCTAATACGAAATGGAGCTATTTCATTTCATAATAAAGTATACGTGAATGAATTTTTCAAGTTATTCATTTACTGTTCATATAAAACATTTATTTTCATCTGCTACTACACAATATACTGCTTTATTCTACCTATTGCCTGTAAAAACAACGATACTATGTTTAATTTTTTATATTTTATTATAATTTTATTTTACATTAAAGTCTGTACTGTAAATTATCCTTTAAAATAAATCATTGTAGACGTTACATTAAAAAATTTGAAAATTGTTTCATTTATTTTTCTCACTTCTATGTTTCTATATCTACTGACTTACACCTCTTCTATCATTCATCTATCGGAGCTTGACGTTTGAGCCCGAGAGGACTTTCACGTCTTATGGAGATATTCTTCTATATAAACGCGTAAAATTATTTCAATTCTGGCATTGCGTATTATTTTGCGTGCATATATAGATTTGCTGGTGTTCATAAAGCTTTCAACTTCTGCACATGGAACGACGTTAAAACGGTAATTCACACTGTCGATTTTTCAATGTTCAAATTTAGTAATCATTCTTTAATCTCCTATCGTTTCTCAAATCCCATTCCACTACACGAAAATATTTTGTTCATTAAAAATCGAATATAATTCAAAATAAATTCAAATATAAATTTTGTCAATTCCACATGTGGCAATATTAAATATATCAATTTTCCTCCACGGTAAAATAAAATTAAACAAAATTGATCATTTCAGTTTATGAGCAATCCTCAAACAACTAAATTCAATTCCATACACGATCACGTAAATAATATTGTTGTTAGTGGAATTGAGTTTAAAATAGCAAATTTAATTTTCTTTGTATAATAAATTCTTATCATTTATGTAAGATTGCATTCCAACAGCGACATAAAATTAAATAATAAGAATCAGATAGTGTTGTGGAATTGAATTAGGATATTCCACAGGGCAAACAATAATTAAAGTGGATGATGCATAAAACATTCAGTTTTCTTAATTATTCATAGCAGATGTGTAATATTTTAAGGGTTGGTTTAAAATTATAACGCCTATTTTAAAGTTTAAATCAGTAAATTAAATTAAATTTGTCTCCCAAAATTTTGAGTTTTGTCTTACAAATTGATATAACCGTTTTCTGATGCTAACAATATTTCAACTTGCAACAATTTTATAGCAATTACGAACGGGCAGTACTGAAATTTCAGCTTTACTGCCAACTAACGAATGTCAGTAATGAAAAACTGTAACTTTTTCCAAAAAGTTTTAAACAGTAAAATATTTGCCAAACTTAAAGTATATTTTCCACTCAGTTTCGTAATTTATATGTTTGTAATTTGCACTGCCAGAAATTATTAAATTTGGCAGTTTTGGTACCTTGACCAGGTCCAATTATTTACCACGTCAGCACGACTTGAAAAAAATATAAAGAAAATTTTTGTATAATATGAAATATTTCTGGACAGTTGGAGTTGAAGTAAAGTGAGCGAACGCTCGAAGCTAGAGTTTAGACTGAATTTAGAAGAACACGTGAGCGAAGCGAGCGAGAAGTTGCACATTGTTTCAGTATTATCCTTTTTTAACAGTCTTAAAACATTTCTTTATTCATGAAGCGCAAGGTCTCTAAAACCACCAAACCGAACCCTCCTGGTGTAGAGATTATGCAATTGTGAAACTTTGCTCAATTTTTGTTACTATCTTTAGCTTTGAGCCGATCCGGTTGGGCAATTCGAGTTTGAATGTCTTTTGTTGAACAGCTCCGCAAGCCCAAATTTTTTCCGAAATTTGATTAGCGAAAAATATCGCGAGTATATCGAGTAAAAAATTATGCGTAATTTTTGTATCTAATGTAAATTATGACGCAAGTACTAATTTCAATGGGAGGATGCTCGCCGCGGCAGGCACCCCCCATCGGTACGCCCCTGAGTCAACCAGTTTCCGGCAATATTGCGTTATAAAGTTTCTTAAAAGCTATGTGAATTGAAGGGTGCAACAAGAGTGAGCAGACTAGAGCAACAGATGAACAGATTTTAACGAACCCGACGTTAGAGCCCGTGATGAAGCAAAATTTGGTAACAAGAAAATTTTTGCATTTTCTAATTTTAACACTACTTGCCAAAGTGTCGCCAAAAGCTTCTAAAATTGTCCCAACTTTTCTAAATATGTGAAATGTTTGACTGCCAAAACTGAAAAACCTCATTCAAACGGAGCTGCAAGACGATTTTACACCGGAGGCGGAGCCAGACCTTCGGCAGTGAAGTATTCTGTGGATTTTGCGCGACCTTGCAACTAGGAAAGAACCATACATCATTCGACGTGTAAAACAACGTTTACAAACGGCAAGATAATAGACGTAATAATTGGGAAACTGAATAAAAATTAACAATTTGTGGACGAAAAGGTGGTCGTCGAAATCAATAGTCAACGTCTCGACTGCATTGCATTGAACACACATTTAAACAAACGGCAAGTTGCAGTATTGTTTTTGATAGTTTACTACAAAAACTATAACTAATTTATAAACACTATTTCATACATTAATCAAACAAGAGAATCAGTAATACCAACTCAAGTTAAGCAGTACCATGAAGTGTAGCTATTTACGATTCGAGCCGACGCCAGCGACTTTTGTCGCCTCAATTGAAAAACTTTACAACTGTTTCTTAGACAGCATGTCCGAACAGTAAGCGAAAATGTAGATGTTTACGTAAGCGTGGGCACATAATTAACGAGAAATTGTTTGGAGCTCTTACGTAGTGAGGTAAGTTCGCGAGCGAAGCCCTCGAAAACTCAGACGCATTTTTTGTTCAAGTTTCTGAACAAAGTTTGCTTTAGGACAGCTTTACGATGCTTCTTACATAACTACAAATTTTATTCGTAAATCGTTATGTGATCAGAAAGGTAGGACCTGATTTGTACTGATTAAAACTACGTCACGCTTTTTACAAAACCATAACACTTGAGCCTTTAAACTTTTATTTTCTATCAAAATTTGCAAAATATTGTCGAGAACGGAGTTTGTTAAATTACGTCCTATGTCGAACTTCTCCTCCGTCCTCAGGATGTGCCATATTTGACTCATTTATCTCCATTTTTGCTGCGCTTTCTTGTCGTTTGATTTGTGCTACTGCAATCATCTAAAATAGTATTCATCGCGAACAGTTAACCAAATATTAATTTTACTGTGACAGTAAGAACATATCAATAGAACACATCAGAAACGTGTTGATCAAATATTAACATTAATACTGTGACAGTTAGAACATAAAATAGTACACTTTAGGAACAATTAGCTAAATGTTAATTTTACTTTATCAGTAAAAACCAAACATAAAACACATCAGGAACGCTCAGCTGAATTAAAATCCTACTGTGTCAGTAAGAACCTAAAATATTAACAGCAGTATACCCAAAATTGTTAATTTTACTGTTGCAGTTATTAGAGAGAATATGCACTGACTTTAAAAATATATCAAGCCAGTTCTTTATACAAACAGAATTTACTAGAAGAACCATGCATGGCCGAGCTAATACACCAACTTGTTATAAAAAACTTATAAACATTTTCAGGTAAAAACCTAATATGTTAAACTATAATGTGACATTTTATTGACTGAATACATACCTCTCCAAGCTCCGCAAAATCATCTGTAGTTTCAAAGAACACCTCGTCGTTGAAAAAGTCTTCATCAACTTTAATGTTGTCGAATATTGGGATTTTCAGAATGAAACCTGTAAGTACAACAGATAAATCAGGACCGTTCTTAGTAATGTTATCTCACATTCGTCAAAAGCACTGATCAAACAAAATTTACTAGCAAAAATAACGCCCGTAATATGCAACTTTGCTATTTACACTATTACTGGCAGATTTTATCGAAAACCTACGTAGACCAAAGACGAAATTAGGTTGAAAACGATTAATATTTCTGCAAAGTATTGTCAAACCAGTTGCGAATGGTTAAATTTGGTTGGAATTTATGCGATATGACTCAAGATGATTATTAGCATAGCTGTATTTTTGTTTTATAAAAATATACGAATCGTTGTTCAATAAAATGCAGTGTACTAAAAGTTTGTTGTACTCTGTCAACGAATAATGTAAAAACATATGGGCTTAGTTGCAGAGACATGAGTTGAAGTCGCATTTTAACTTAAGTCTAGATTTTACTTATACTAGGTAGGGCTAACACTTTTTATTGGGACCAACATTTTTTACAAGGTCAGGGATTCTCCCCCTCTTCTGGCAACAGGCCCAGGTTACAGCCTTAAATCTGCAAGAACGTAATAGAGTCGGCGTCGACAGAGAGCAGTTGTGTTATGAACATTTTGGTTAACTAGACTTCTTTTTCTGACTTAAGACAAAAATTAACTTAGTTGTATCTCCTCAACCGGCTCATTTTGCCTCAATGAATGTGAAACAAACCTGTGATCGCGCCACCAACAATTGCAAACGCAAGAGAAACCACTAACGCAGCGACTTGAAATCCAGCTTGAACCCCTGCTGAACGATTTGGAGCAACTCGATTGTGCGCGTCCGCAAGGTCACCCATAGCAGGAAAGACTGTGTATAATCTAAAGTTATAGAACACGCGCATTACAGCAGTAACCGTTTAATCTTATTGCTTATAGTTTTTCTTGCTCGCTTTAATAGCTTTTCGCGGTGCCGCCCGGTGTCGTCTGGTGGCGTTTCAAATTTGAGAATATGGTTCTTGATCGTAAGACTTAACCTTTTAAGTGTATGCATTACCGTGTAGCATTCCTGTATGTCAACCATAGCAAACCCTAGCATAATTTCTGAACTTGCAGCTCTCATCGATTAATGCATTATGCAACATCAACCTCGAGCACTGATAACACCAAACTCAGTTTGACTCATTACATTTATTTGGCAGATTGAAAGATACACTGCATGCGAAACTATCACTAGTGGCGTGTGTTAAGTATATGCACTACCACAAACTTTCCTATAGCCGTTTTAGGCACGTAACCGCTAACAAGATTTCGGTGACAAGGAACACGAATGCAGAGGTGTAGGGGTGTCTAAAAACCGAACTAAACTATAATTTAGTGTGGTAATTTGGAAATTATGATCTTAAAGATGCACTGGGTTTTTGCTCGCTTTGTTCGCGAACTTTTTGTTTTAAACTAATCTGCGTGACTTCTCCCTCATGGTTGCGTACGAAAAATCAGGTTCCTTACTGGATTTGATGGCAGATCCATTTTGGGATTAGCTGTTGCAGCTATCTTTGACAAGTTTTAAAAACTTGTTCCAGCGTCTCTGTCGGTTACCCAAACGTTCGAACGACGGCATACCGGTGCCTCGTATATGCCAGGACAACAGCCATCGGAAGGGTGTGTAGAACAGGAATCCCTCCTATTAGTTTTCAAAGAAACTGTATTTGCTAATCATCATAACATAGCAAAGAAATACAGACTTGCACACAAACCATCTTACAAATATACAGTTGGTTCAGCCACAAGACCAAAATTCTGGCAACACACATGGTATGCTTCATTGAAGGTGTATTTGTAAAACTTACGTGTGCGAATAGCTTTGTCTGGTAGAAATTGCGCACATGATCACCGATATTAATCCACCCAATATACCAGGCATTCCGTGCAGATTATGTACTCCACATGTATCATGAAGTTTGATTTTCCGTTCCAAAAATGGCTACAAAAAAGTTAACCGCAAACATCAAATGTGTTTTTGATAATACGTCACCTTTATGTCAGGAAAAAGTTATACCCAAACTCGTGTCCAGACCAACGTGCTAGGAGAAGCAAAAAATTTCAGAAAGAGTAATATGTAGTGATGGGCATCGGATATTTTTTATATCCGGATATCCGGCAATTCTTGCCGGATATTTATCCGGATATCCGGATATCTGGATATTCGGATATCCGGATATCCGGATATATGGATACGCGATACAATTCTAAAAATTGTTATTTATTAAGCAAGTGCTTCAATAGTTCTGTGTATTCGGTTTTGAAGTTTGCTAAAAACTACTGAATACTTGTGTTAGCAACCTGAAATTGAATTGATTTGGTTTGTCCTCCGCCTGATTTAAACAGCTGCAAGAGAGATTCCATCGAATGTCACCCTTCCCTCGAACTATGTATACATGAGTCGTTTTTCGTTCCAAGAAAAATGGACCACATTGAAACATGCTTTACGCGAAATCGTACAAACATCAGCTCAAGTTACTTTTAGTGGTGCCCCGCTTTCAGCGGCGGATACAGAAATTTCTGACGGGGAGGGATGTTAAATGTTTGAAACGCAATTTTTCCCAAAAAATTTTCGGAGGAGAAAATTGTAAGGTAGGAAGCAGGGACCTTTTTTCATTATAGCACTAAACAATTTTATGAAGAAAAATATTGTAAAGTAGGCAACTTATCATTTTATCAAAATAAATTTCTGACTTAACGCATACGCTGCCGCCCTCCCTTTGGATCCGCTTTCTCACTAGACCGTAATAGATAAACCTTAAGTACGAATTTTTTTCGCTTGGCCTTAGGCTTAAGCTTTATTTTAGACATGCTTTTATTACGCTGAGGTGGTTTAAACGTAGGAATATGTTTTGGTTGTTACATTGCTAAAACTAATATTGGTCCAAATCTATAACATCCGCTCTAGTCTTAGTCGCAGTGTATCGGAGCATAATGCCAATTTCAATCTTCATAACTTCCCTGATGATTTAAAAAAAATTTTAACTTTTAAAAAGTTGAATATATAGTTTATAACTTTTTGTTATCTTTATATGGACTGCTGTGGAAACAAACATGTATTCTCAACAGTTCAGAAATGTACATTTTTTCATTACTATGGAAAAGTGACGCGCCGAGTTGAATTGCGTCATTTTTGCGTTTAGATGACTTGTTTAGCGCACCTAATTTATTACCAATTTTTTGCCACGTAAAAGTTGATGTGCTTTGCGGTACACTGCCGTATGTACGGCGGGTGCCGGACGTCATCGTATGCCTTGTGCCATCTAGCTAATATTTATCTCAAACTCAAAAGACGAAGCTTTCGAACACTAAACTACGTTTCATACGCAAGGTCCACTGCAGGACAGAGCTCATGTCAGTATTCATTCAACAAGATTTAAGAATAGAAATGTTCAATATGATACTGAATTATAACAACTTTTCTGGTAGTAGCTCTTAATTTTACAAACAATATACACCGAAAACATAAAACGTATTCACAAAAATCGTGAAGAAGTTCTGTTTTCTGACTGAGGTTTGAATGAATACAGAATTTCCTTTCGTCAGGACTTTTAGCGGTGAAACAATGCAAAGTATTCCAAAACATGTTTTACACCATAAGTTAAGAAATCAAGATTTTAAATTATCATGGAACAATTATGCAAGAATGTGGTTTAATATACTAACTGAGGTTTGGAAACAGAATTTCTTTCGTGGTGAAATCATGCAAATTATTTCAAAAATTTTTTGGACAATAGCATTTCGGATATCCGGCCGATATCCGGATATCTGGATATCCGGATATCCGGTGCCCATATATAGTTATATGCTGTAATTTTATTTGAATGAAGTTTAGAAAAATTTTGCTACAGGAGCTGACCTCCCGACTCCATCTGCTTACGAAAATGTTCATGTCAAAAATATCATGATATTAGCTTCAATGCAAATCGTTTATTCTAAAACGCATTACTTGGATTGCAGCGCATGAAAATGGCTGACAGTTATAATATTTCGCTGAATTAACGCGAAAAGTGTCGGATCCAAGAAGCATTGGATGATGTGGCTGATCTTTCATCTGCTATGCCTTGCTGAAAAGCGCTGCAAAGAGTTCAGTTCATTTGAGCTCGCAGTCTGTTTTAGCCAAACAGGTAAAAAATATTGCGATGTTATAACGAGAATTGAAAATTTTGGCGCTTACGGCATCACAGCTCTATTTTAAATATTGAAACGTTTGCTAAAACGTGGTTTAACACTGTAAGCTTTCGGAACAACGAAAGGTTTCCGCCTTTATCAGAAAATCCTGAATCCGCCACTGAACGCGAAATATTTTCATATTTAAAACATGCAAAATGCACTCATTTCCAAACACAGGTTTAAGTTGCAAGAAATAAAACTAAAATGCAGTCAAAAGGTGACTTTTTATTGCTACTGTGAAATTCTCGATTGCAGCAGACCGAATAAATGGTCAAACGAAAGCATAGTTTAATGATTTAATTAAACAGTTACAAAACCTATTACCAGTTGGCGATATATATTTTACCTATTTTACCAATACCAAAATAGACCTCTTATTAGTTTGCAAATGCGAAGCGTCCCCGTTTATATTTACCTGAATGTATTCAAAACCACTGACAGACAATACTCCGGCAATAGTTCCAATGATAATTGCGCCAACAGGGCTGACCATTAAATTCGCTGATGAACCAATTGCAACGCCGCCAGCAAGTGTTGCGTTTTGAATCAAATCCTGTAGAGCGAGGTAAATGAAATGTACTCATATAGGATCTACTACAACTCGATGCCCTATAACTTGTCGCCCGACAGCTGACTATGCCCCTCAGTCTAAGCCTACCAAGTTTAAGCCTAAGGGTGGCGCTAAACTTGTCCTACGGCGCCATTCGGCGACGTGCGTCATCTTCCACTACCGTGGGTCAACTTTGGCGGCGTTGCGTCACCATTCGCGACCATACGCTATCGTGTGTCAGTAATTCGTGAGCAATACCGAACGGTGACGAACGGCTCGGACGTCATCAAAAGTATAACGCCATCCTTATAGTATTACGAAAAAATGTAGGGTCTTTGCTATTACGGGTAACGAAATGTCAGTCAGGGATGGTCATAAAGTGTTAAGCAAAGCATGGTAGATTTTCATAGTCAAGTTCAATCTACATATACAACTTAATAGTTGGTTTGACTAATCGCCGATGTTCAAAGGCTAATTTTTGTCGCAACAAGTTTCAAAAACCAAATTTGATTCAAAATGTTGCACAATACAAGCGGCGATATGCTACAGATGTCAGGTGAGACGAAGGCCAAGAACTTTGAAAAACGGTACAACGTGTTATCTGCAGTTAATGAATTGCAACGCTTGGATACAAATTTGTGATTTTTGCCCACTTTTTAGAGAACTACAACGCTTTGCGGAGATCATCTGTCACTATGGTTTTTGTTCGAAAGAAATAGTCACATTCAGCTAACTGTTCAGCGGACCGAACGAATAGCACTCTACGGTTTGTCCTGTCTGGTGTAAAGAAGCAATAATATAGATTACTTTGACCTATTTGATTCTTGTTTTGCAGGGAGCTAAGTGAAGTAACAAAACACCGAATTGCAGATGGAGGTCAACAAATTTTTTTCATAGGGTGATTCGTACAGGTATGTAAAGCAAAATTAGGTAGTTGAAACTATGCTGAATTTCTAAGTTTTGTTTTAATCCTTGTTTGCTGAGAAATGTTAGCAATTAATGCTTCGACAATGGCCGCTAGATTACAAACAAGCTATACTGAACAGCGCAAATTTTGTGAACATTCAAAACAGTTCTGTTTCAGAATTTCCGGAACTTTCGGCAAAAATTCTAGCAAATTCGGCGCCATAAGGCGATTTTCGACCGAACCCGGAACCGGACCTCCGTTCCCACCCGTACAGCCAGTTACAACTAAAATACCATATCGAATTGTGTTTTCTTATGAAACATGGCGGAAAACGCAAAAGTTGAAAGTGTGCACGCAGCAAGCGAATAATACGTATTAACGATCGCTCGCATTCTGGCATCATCAGGCACCGATATACCGCCGTTAAAACTTGGCCAGTACAACCAAAGAAATAGACATCCTGAAACAACGTCAAAGTGAAACGTTGTCGCTATTCACTATGCCCAGATTATAGATGATCACGCTTTAAAAATAAAACGTTAGGGTGGCGGTATACTTGTCTTGCGGGGCCGGACAACGTTGCAAGTAAAAAAACGTTTATTTACATATTGATATTCTGTGCCGTGTCCGCAATACACGTGTGTTGCTGTACTGTGCCGAACGGCACTGACAGGCACTAGCCAACAATGACAAATATAGCGCTACACTAAACGCGTCTCTTGTTTATTAATTTTGAGCAGGAAACGAAATTTGTGTTCTCTTTCTTTCAAACAGCAACTCGTATTGTCTGTTTAATATCGGCCACCTGCATAAAGTTATGACACCGTTTTTGGGCCATAACTTTATTCGTTTAACTAGTTAACGTAGTTGTACGCATGTACAACTTTCGTAATGCGATGTGTTTGGCATATGTTCAATATGTTTCTTATAAAGCAAGACTTACCCTGTTGAAACCGTCGCAAAGGCCCTATGACACAAATACCGAATCTACTTTGCATATTAGACACTGGATGAAGTAAGCGGCGCCTTAAAGTTTTCATTCTGTATATACGTATCGAACTGCGTTAAAATATATGTCCGTATGAATGTTCTATGCTAGAACCGAGTCCAAAATACGTATATGCAAGGCATTCCAGTGTTAATAATATAGGTTTACCTATAATAGAAAATAAGTTTGAATAATACACAGTGCTTTCATTTCGATTTTCAATCACTTTTTCGTCGTACAATATTCGGGCAATAGTCAACCCAAAGTAAGCGCCGAAAGTGTGTAAATTCATCGAACCACCAACATCATTTGCCTGAAGTATAAAAAATGTGCACTAAATATCACAAATCTGTGTTCACGCGAAACTGTTCCTCGCGATTTTTTTAAGTTTCATTTATCGCGTAAACTCGATAATTTTCTGGGTTCGTAAATGGCAAACTTAGGTTGCAATTGCTGGCCTGCATTGGTTCTGGCAGAAACTCTGACTTTCGACTCTGGTTACAGCATTGTTTTTCAAGCAGTTTTGGTAAGAAATATGTTTACAACCAAAGTAAACATTGTTTCATGCTTTAGGTATATATTTATGTTGCAAACCGCAATCCTTGTCACGTAGAAGTAAGGGTCCTAATAACCACGTAACGTTCTCAGGGACGGTGATATGCCGACCGTAAGAGGGCCCGTCTCCGTCATCAAATTATAGATGTACATTCGGAGGAGGGATTACCACTAAAGGCAGAAGTGCGGCTTCAATATCTGAGTTCATGCTTTTAAGATATGACCAAATGTAGCACCAGATTATCAAAAAAACAGAGGCACAAAAGAGGTGTAATATCTGTCTGAGGAAGAGGACTCGAGAGCGAAGCAATCGAGAAGCCGAATAAGCCAGAAAAACACAATTCTTAACTCTGGCGAAAGTGCAAACGTATTACGAAATTAAAATCAAACGTTCCGGGGTTTCTTGTTGCTGGGCCAGTCGCGGTTGTAATGTCTAAGATTCTGCCCCATATTGTGAGGGTCTCTAAACCTTCGAACCCAAGTTTGCCCTCCAGACACTGCGTGGAATCATTAGGAAGGAAGGTGAGCTAAACTGATCACTGAATATGTAACTACATTTAGTTTGCACGCGAAGTGCGAAGGTTTCATTTTCTCTAGAAAGTGACCAGTTCATATATCTTGAAAATACATGCAGCTCAAAAACGTTTTGTCCGGTCAGACCAATGAAGGCGCGCTCCCGTTTACGCTCCGTATCAATGACCTTGACTGTTATTAAAGAAGATAACAGAACACAACCGAATAGCAGTGAATACCAGTCCCTCGATTAAGTGAACGAGCTACAGTTGAACTGAAAACAAACTAAACCAGATAGCACACGGGTCCACGTTTGTCAATTGTTAACAAGTTGAACGATCTATAACCATGGTCAGGTCGGCTAACAAAAACTTACCCAAAAGCAAAGAAATACGACATATTCGTTGAACGTGTAAAATATCACTTCGAAGAACGCCATGACCAAATATTGGATAGGCGATAATTTGCCCAAAACAGCACCCATGCTGATAAGAATTGATCCAGCACAAAAGTCGCTCAGCAACATTCTGAAATAACGATGAATATCTTATTATCTAGGTACAATCGAGTCAAGAGACCGCAAAGCCGCTAAACTTTTGAATCAAAGATCACACAAACATTCATATTTTGCAATCTAAGCATTAACAGTTGTAATATAAGCATATTTAGGTAAATAAAAATTTTCGAACTCTAACATTTGAAAGGTGATTTTAAATCTTTTTAACAGTGTTTTTTCTTGTTTCTGAGAAAATTTTGGGGAAGGATATCCTCTATACCTTCCCGTGGATACGCCCCTGTTTAGACTTTACAGTTTGCTAAATAGCCAAAATGCGCTTCAGATTTGCTACTAAAACCAGGGCGTGAGCTGATACATCGTCTCCTGCAATTTCTAAAATGAAGACAGAACATTTTTTCGAAACGAAATCCTGTCTGCGCTCCTCCTTTCAAGTGGATATCTTACTGTGCAAGACCAATGTGAAATTTTTTGTTTGCAATTTCCAAAAATCCAAGGAATATTGTATGCCACTGAAGTACATAAGCAGCCAAAAGTAAATTGATTGACACTGCAGAATATGCGTAACGCTTCAAGAACGTCATCAAAAAGCCGAAACCGATAAATATCATAACGTGAGTGTCTTGAAACACTGAAAATATTTTAAGTATAACTTCAGATACCTAAAACATTAATACATCGGTGAAAATTCGGAACGCGCTTAGGTGCATTCACCCTCAAGTTAATTTGATGGGTCCATGTTAATTTGAGTGGCGAAGCACATTTTCGCGGGACCATAATAAAATAAGCTGATGCTTTACACGAATTTTTTGCGTAGGCTTAGGCTTACACTGCAAACAATGGTGAGTCAAATTGACGCCCTCGGAAATAGGCTCTACGGGACTACACAAACTGAGTCAAATTCGACGCCGCCAGAGTCAAACCTGCGAGTAAGTGAGTTGAATTTGACTCTGACGGAGTCAAATTTGAGTCAGTTTGTGTAGAACCGTAGAGCCTATTTCGGAGAGAGTCAATTTTCTTACCATTTTTTGCAGTGTAGTTATATGTTTATTCTTACGCCCAGGCTTGCACTTAGACTTAGTCTTAGGAATATGATTACACTATTGTTCCGTTCCTCAAAGTAACATTGGTCATTCGAAAGAAGGCTAAAGCCAATGCCTGTTTTATTATTTCAATCATTTATGTTTGGGGGCTTTGTTTGGGGTAAAGATAAGAAGAACCAAAATTTCAACGTCCATGAAAATTAAACGTTTTTGTAAATCATTCTTTTAATTAAAAAAATAACAGGAAGTTGTATATATGTGATTGATTCATTCATTTACGTACATGCTAAAATCAGAAACTTCAACGCTTAAATAGAATTTTTTACAAGGTTGCGAGTGTATTTCAAATAGAGCCCAGCGCTAAGACGTTATGAAACTTTCTTCCAGCGACATACGTGGATAGTCTTTCACAACCTCGTTTGTTTCTGGCTGTTCTATATCATACTCAAACGTTGTGCCAGCTCTGCTAACATTTACGACTGTCTGAAAACACCAAAACGCAATCACGTAGTTTTATAATGCAACAAATGGATCAATAAATACTAAATGACGCATAGAACGGTTATGCCAACAACAGTTTCGAAGCCATAATTCTATTTCAGCGCAGTATAACCTGAAGTCTACAATCCCACAAGTTATCCTCATGCCGATTAAAGTGCATAAAAATGTCGGCCAACTTTAAGAGGCGTAACAGCAGATTAAGCGTATTCCTAAGCCTAAGCCTAAGCCTAAGCCTAAGCGTTAAAAATGTGTTCCTAAGCCTAAGCCTAAGCCTAAGCAAAAAACTTAAATCTAGAACCCAAACCTACTCTTTTATGGACCCACCAAAAACCTGGACGCACCTTAAAGTAACATGGGCCAAAATGTCTGTGTAGAAATTTCTATGAAGGCACAAAAACCTTTCTCTCCTATTGTATACACCCAGGCGTACAATTCATGGAAATGACATAGGCAAGGACTATTTTGTATTCAGGATTAACCTGCTGCCTGTCAGGGGTCTCAATTTCATCTGGCTCGCTATGCTTGCTCCCAACTGCTGTCCTTGGGAACATATTTTCGATTAACTTTATTTTTATCTTCCAACTACAAAAATTTACACGGCTAATTGGGCGGTAGCATACTCCTCGACTTATTTAAACATAATCAAATTAAAATCTTAAAACTCTGTAGCGGTTTAAGTAACAGTAAACTAACCAACATCCCAAAATCAGAATTGCTAACCACTCCGGCACGTATACCAACATTTGAAAGAGCGCTCAACTAAAAGAAGGCATGTAAAACAGTACAGAAAAACGACTTTTTTTCTGTAATGGACTATCCCTGTGTTATATGCAGGCCTGTAACCAGCTCACCTTGCTAGGGGGGGCTGAAAAGTTTCCAGCAGGGGGCATTAGAAGAGTATTCAATGAGTTACAAGGAAGGCTAAAAATGCTCTTGGGGAGCAAAATTTTTCCCGATGGGCTGATCCCCTCTGGCCCTCCCTTGGCTATGGGCCCGCTAATGTGTTTCTATGAATCAAAAATATTGGTCCGAGAAACTGGTAAAAAGAATCGGTTCTGACATTTTAATATGAACGGCACCTCCGCTAATTACGTAGCGAAGGATTTTGACTTTGTTGAGTAGTCCAATTTCTAATCGGCTCACTGGATATTCCCCGATAGGGCAGATAGCCAATCCACTCCTGATATTAATATTTTGTTTGTTGTAGAATGACGTTTATTAAATACTGCACTTGCAAAAACGCAAGAACGGAACCAATAAATTTAAAAATAGACCAGTGATATCATGTAGGTATTTCGTAGCTCAAGCCGTAAATCATCCGAATTACGCCTTGGCTAGTTCAGAGTGGAATTACGACTTGGGATAGTTCAGAGTGGAATTACGACTTGGGCTTGTTCAGCGTGGAATTACGACTTGGGCTTGTTCAGCGTGAAATTACGACTTGGGATAGTTCAGAGTGGAATTACGACTTGGGCTTGTTCAGAGTGGAATTACGACTTGGGATAGTTCAGAGTGGAATTACGACTTGGGCTTGTTCAGCGTGGAATTACGACTTGGGATAGTTCAGAGTGGAATTACGACTTGGGCTTGTTCAACGTGGAATTACGACTTGGGATAGTTCAGAAGTGGAATTACGACTTGGGCTTGTTCAACGTGGAATTACGACTTAAATAGTTCAGAGTGGAATTACGACTTGGGCTTGTTTAACGTGGAATTACGTACGACTTGGGATAGTTCAGAGTGGAATTACGACTTGGGCTTGTTCAGCGTGGAATTACGACTTGGGCTTGTTCAGCGTGAAATTACGACTTGGGATAGTTCAGAGTGGAATTACGACTTGGGCTTTTTCAGCGTGGAATTACGACTTGGGATAGTTCAGAGTGGAATTACGACTTGGGCTTGTTCAGAGTGGAATTACGACTTGGGATAGTTCAGAGTGGAATTACGACTTGGGCTTGTTCAGCGTGGAATTACGACTTGGGATAGTTCAGAGTGGAATTACGACTTGGGCTTGTTCAGAGTGGAATTACGACTTGGGCTTGTTCAGCGTGGAATTACGACTTGGGCTTGTTCAGCGTGGAATTACGACTTGGGATAGTTCAGAGTGGAATTACGACTTGGGCTTGTTCAGCGTGGAATTCCGACTTGGGATAGTCCAGAGTGGAATTACGACTTGTGCTAGCCGAAGACTGAATTTTTGCGGACTGTCTTTCCGCAGGACTACACAAAGTAAGCTTAAGCTTTAAAGTATGTTTTGCTTAGACTTAGACTTTAGGCTTAGGCATAGGTACAGGCTTATCTTTGCGCTTTAGGCCTAAGATTAGGCATATACTGCTGTTAGTTTTTGGTGCTACAAACAGACAACAATTTACAATTTGATGTAAAAGATACAGGTTTGCTCTAGTACACGTTTCTCCACATTTAAGGGTAAGGCTTAGGTTCATGTGTTGTCCAACGTTCAGCACGGCAAAGCTATAAAAAACTAAATCAATTAAAGGAATTTGAATTCCATAAAATTTGTTTATATTCTAAATTTAATGTAAGATTATTTTAAAATACTCTGGAGTATAAACAGCTTTTAATACAGTTTTGAATCAAAACCAACCTCACTGTTTGCACTTGATGTATCAGCTCGTT
>JASANG010000476.1:0-35326 GCA_030248215.1 Enoplolaimus lenunculus
TCTTTATAGTATAGGTAAGCCTTTGTTTAAAGTTTAAATTGTGAATAGCAATTGCATATATACCATGGACGGTACGGTACAAGAAAAACATTTACGTATCCGCTTGAATGCTAAATGAAAAAAGTTGGTTAATGGCTTCACAACCACTTCAAATTCCAAATTACAGAGTTATCTGTTTTGTAGCCAATATTATAATAATAGTAGTACTTTATATGCACTATGTTTTTGAAAATCTGAAACAAAAAACAGGTGTACTTAAGATTTGGTGTAAAGCTGATTATGCATAACTTAACTGACATGTTGAATTTCTAGTGTTTAGCGTTGGAAGCGCATCGAGTGTTCTATTTCGGAGTCACATTACAAAAACAGACATCTGTGGAATTCTAACATAATTGTAAACAGAGTGCAAAAGGTAACGAGAATATATCGAAAGCGGAATGGGATTAGGAAGTTTATAAATATTGAAATCAGGGTTCAACCGGAATCACAATTTACCGGAACCGGAATTTGAAAAAATTACCGGAAACGGAACCGGAAAATGCAAAATACATGCCACCAAAAATTTAATTCAATTTTCTTTTTTGCATTACTAGTGAAATAACCCTAGTTAAAGATAGGTATTCACTTGATCTGCTGTATTTTAAATTTTCATAACCCACGGAAGCGAAATCTACCTTCAGTGGTTTATTTTTCGCGATTTCAAGGTTTACACACTATACTAATGCAATTTATTTAACTTTTAACGGCATTTTTTAGTAAAATATCCTAATTTCCACAGAACATAGTTTAATAACGGAATTTTCAATTCCGGTTGAAATTTGCCGGAACCGGAATTCCGGTTGCACCCCTGGCCGGGATATACGGTACCATGATGGCAAATAACAAATGCATCAACACTAACTTCATAACAAGGGAGTTCAACAAAATGTCGCGTGACGCGATATGATGAAAACAGTACCGTTCTCACAGATACAAGCTTACGCAAAAGGTACATAAAATTTGCAGTTTGGCGTATATTGCTGGCCCCGGCACCGTGTAAAATCCTGGTTCCGGCCGCGTGTAAAATCCTGGCCGCAGGACATCTCTAATCGACACAATGAAACAAAAAAGCATTAGTGCCAAAAAATGAATTACAAATATGCAATAACCTCTACGAAGTGGCAATGTTTTGTTTTCAAGAATATCTCTAGCATCAGTTCCTTCGTCCAACAAATCCAATTTTGTTATTACACCAATTGTTCGCAAACCTAAAACCAAGAAAACATACAACACCAGCACCTGCGATTGGCATCTGCCCAACGTTACTTGTCAGGGTGCGACTGCATATTAATTAACCTGATACCGGAACCACATAGCGAAATTTTACCGGAACCAGAAATAGCATCTAAGCTCGTAAACTGTTTTAAGGATTTGATTCGCGCAAAATATACATATGTTTACTGAATTAGTTTTTATAGCAAAAAAATTGCGTGCAGACAAAGTTAAAAGGTTTTAAACGAATAACGAAACAAATCCCGTCTGCTCTGAAAATATAATTGAATTTTTCATAACTGTAGCGAACAAACAGGCTGCTCGAACAGTTCTTTAAGAAGAAGTATAAGGCGACCGCTGTAGTCAGAATTTCAATCAGGAAACTATATTCAACACACGACAAAACATAATGCAGCGATGCCCCCGACATATAAACAGTTTAGAAACAAAGCAACAGAAAATCTACTTGTGCTCAGTTTGCCTGTGAACATTCGCACGAAATGGTCAGTGCTATCGACTCCAGTTTATTTCATTACAATGTGCTAGCTAACTATTTAATTATCGATCTTGAAGGTTTATAAACAATTATTTCGATTGCTCGCTCCATAAAACAGGATGCAACCGGAATTACAATTTACCGGAACCGGAATTTGTAAAAAAATATCGGAAAATAATGATGTAATACATCTGTTTATTAAGCATGGTGCACTAAAGTTGGAATCGGCATGGGTTCGGCTTCGGCAAAATTTCAACATAAGAATCGGCTTCAGTATCGGCAAACATTTTGGTATCGCCACATCCCTACTTTTTAGCAAAGTTTTGCTTAAATTTGGTATTTTGAAACGTAGAGGCGGCGCTAACCTGTTTATACCTTTGTGTTTTTATGTGTGTAATTTCAAACAATGCTGATATTTTGAGTGGAGTGGCTGAACGAACACGGGCGGATTCTTCGAGTGGGAGGGGGTTGCACATGGTAGCTGAAACAATCCTCGCATGCAAAGCGCGATACAAGCAAAACATTTTATGCACTACAGAGCAAAATTTTATTGGGAGTAGAACTATTTCGGGAATCACAAACAACACAATACTCTACCTGCCGGGTCAACTTCTTTCGCCAATTTCAGCGCATCCGATGTTGCAATGTCGGCGTTTCCAGCGGTCACCGCCAGGATGAGACAACTTTCGCGTGTGATAAACTGAAGAATCATATCACGGATTTGCTGTTCAATATCAGCAGGTTGGTCGCCAACAGGCACTTTTGTCAGTCCGGGCAAATCGATCAGTGTGAGATTGAGCACTGAAAAATAAAAAACATTAGTAAACCAAGTTGCTGCGGTCGTGTTAATACTTAAATTTGTAGGGCTGGTTCTTGGTCAAATTTGAAATGCCGGAAATTTTTGAGAAAATGGTCCCACCGCATATTTTTGATTGCTACTGCATAACTATTAAAACTTATGATAAATGTTCGCGACCGCAGCCAGTGCGAAAATTTCGATGTCTGACAGCTATTTTAGTTTTACTTAGCGACATTTTTCACTTTTCTTTTTTGGATAACTCTAGAGGATACCCCACAGGGCACAGAACATGCACTACTCGCTTACACCGTTGCCCTTATTACAGAGCTCCATGCGCAATAAAGCAAACTATATATCAAGAAAAGAAAAAATATATTAAGTTACTCAACTCACCGTGTGGGGAGTAAACTCGTAAGTTGATTGGAATGGGCGAAATGCCTTTGTTCGATCCGGTCACTCGATCCGTTTCGGTTTCTATTTCCCGACGAATCTGATCGAAGTCTGTGAAACTTTGACCTTTTTTGTGTAAAAATTCACCATATTCTAAAAAAACCAAATTCGGTGATGACCAACAGTAAATCAAACAAAGTATACATACCTACGTATATAGATAGATAGCTATCCGTTGAAAGAGACCTCGAGGTGTTTAGACACAGTTGATCCGTTCAACAGTCTCTGAAAACTAGGATAACTAAGTTAAAGTCTAAGTTAAAATTTAATTGACTCTATTATAAACCTATTCAGTTTCTTTGTCATTATCAATTTTACTTAGACTATATACAGATCGGGGTTCAGCCGGAATTCTTGCAAAAATTCAGTTTCTGTTCTGGTTCCTGTTCCTGCATTCAAAGCTGCAGGAACCGTAATTTTACGGTTTTGCGGCAAATTATTTCTAATTATTTAAATATTGGAAACTTTATCTTTGAAAAATTGTTATTTCGACACGAGTACTTTAATTTTGTTAATAAATTGTTCTGTTGCGTTTCCATAAAACTTGATGATGAAATACGTAGCTGAAAATTCGCTTAAGTCATTTTTGGTAAGGTTTCTAAAAAGTCCAACAGTAATTCGGTACGTAATGAAAATTATTTGAAACTCCGGTTCTTGTTCCTGTTCCGGTAAAAATTCAATTCTTGTTCCTGTTCCGGCAAAATTTAGTTCCTATTAGAACACCGATATATATAATTTTGCAATTTTCGACAATTTAGCGTTCGTTAGGGCTCCACCAGAATTCCTATTCCGGCCGAAATACCTGCAGAACTTCGATTCGTGTTCTGGTTCTTGTTCCTACAATGGAAGACGCAGAGAGCGACGTTTTTACCATTCTATGGCAATTTATAAAAAAATCGGCTTAGAAATAAAAATTTACTGCCGTCTAAATATAAAATATTGAACGAATGTTTTTGTAACACTTCAAAGTTTGGCAAATAAAAAGAAAACGGTTTACCAACAGCATATTTTATTAGCCGCTATAGCCAATTGATAGATATTCGGCAGTGCAAAATATATGCAAATACTGCTCCGGTACTTGTTTTGGCGAAAAATGAATTCATGTTCGCTACCTGGTTTCTGTGAAATATAGGTCCTGTTGGCACCTTGGTCGTGCTTTTTGTTTGGATCTTGTCGAAAACAAAATAGGTATACAATTGTACATATGCCACTGGAATTATAACACATACGTTATACTTACCGACTTTACTATTGACAAGTTGTAAAATTAAAGGCCTTCGCGTCACAATTCCGGAACCACGTGGAAGAAAGTCTCTAAACAGTTTTATTACAAAAAGATTATAGGAGCTCTCAATTAAAACACATCCGTTGAGTGCACTGTTCAAATTACGCTCTCTCTACAGTAAAGGTTAAATCTCCCAACTGTTACAAACCAGTGCTTTCTGATGATTTTTACTCCTGGTGTGTATCTCAAGCATTTTTAATCCCCGAAACGCACCAACCAAAAAATGTGCTTGGGTTGATTAAAGCGTGGGCACCTCTGAAAAACCATCGATACTGGATGTATAAAATAAAGATTCGAGTGATATCTACGTATACATCACGGGCAGTTGTGAAAAGGCCTCAGTCTGGAGATTGGGAGAGCGAAAATACCAAGGCATTAAATGATACTGGAAGTCTAAAATAAAGATTCGTGTGCTTATCCATACAGGTATTAGGTACTTGAGCTTGAGACTAATCAAAACTTCACTGCAAATACACAATCCATGTGATATTGATACCGCGTTTTGGTACAATATTTATATACTATCTGGTTTCGATATCCGCACTTTTCGAGAGTTTCAGCATCGGCATCGGCACGGCAAAAAAACTGCCGATACCCTTGCCGTTGTCGATACTTTTTGCACATAGCAGTCAGTTGGGATGCTATCAATTTCATTTCAGAGGGCATATCAGGGTGTCTGGTTAGGACCACTGTTATCTGTTTTGTGTTAGTGTTTGAATCAATAACTGAAATGAACTGTTCTTATAAAACCAGTCGTAGTGGGACTACACATATTGAGCGAAGCTCGAGCACACGTAAGCAGTTAAACTAATGCAAGTTAGTTATTAGCTAACTATTCATTTGTTGGTTTTGGAGGTTTTTAAACAATTTATTTAGATTCCTCGCATTCAGAAACCCTTCAGTAACCCTAATAATTTGGAAATAATTTAAAAAGCCATTACTTAGGCTTATCAATTAAGCAAATATGCAAATTATCTATTAGCTAACTACTCGATAATCGGTTTTGAGGTTTGTAGACAATTTATTTAGATTTTTCGCACCCAAAACCCATCATTGCTGAAATTAGATTGCTTGTAACCCTGATAATTACTGAAATATTGCAAAAACGCCTAATTTAGGCTTATCAATTATGCTTATATGCAAATTATCTATTAGCTAACTACTCAATTATCGGTTTTAGACGTTTGTAAACTATTTATTCAGATTCCTCGCATCCAAACACCTTCAGTATTAAACCCTAAAATACTGTAAAAAGTCCTAATTTTGTCATGTCAATTAAGCTAATATGCAAATTACTTATTAACTAACTATTCAATTATCGGTCTTGGAGGTTTGTAAACAATTTATTCAGATTCCTCGCACCTAAAAACCTTTTAGTATATACTGAAATTATATTGCTTTTAATAACATTAATAGTTAGTGAAATATTGTAAAAAGTCATAATTTAGGCTTATAAATTGTGCTAATATGCAAATTATCTATTAGCTAACTACTCAATTCTTGGATTTAGATATTAGTAAACAGTCTATGCAGATTCCTCGCACCCAAAAACCTTTTAATGCTGACATTAGATTGCTTGTAACTGTAATAATTAGTGAAAATGTAGAAAGTCCTAATTTAGGTTGATATAATTAATTATGCAAATTAGCCTGTAGCTCATAAACGGCTTGAAATTTTAAAACCCCAATGCGAGGTGACCACCCCAGGATAATGGGCTTTCTGATGGTTAGGGTTTAAGTCTTCATATAATGATGTAATCAGTGCGCAACTGGAGTTGCAGTTCCTGTTCCGGCATCTTTTAACCGTCCGGGTCCGGCATTTTTTATGTTCCGGTTGCGGTTCCGGTAAATTTTTACAGCAATTACAACGCCGGTACTAAATTTTGGTCAGTAGAAATTAAGATAAATATTATTAAAAATGACGATAGAAAATCTAAAATACAGTAGATAAAGTGAATACCTATCTAAAACTAGGGTTATTTCACCAATAATATTACAAAAAAGAAAATTAAAATATACGTTTCAGTGGCATGTATTTTTCATTTTCCTTTCCGGCTCCGTTTCAGGTAATGTTTTCAAATTCCGGATCCGGATTTGGTTCCGGTATATTGTAATTCCGGTTGCAAACCAGATGTAGTATGCGTTTGTGTTTGAAAAATTAATTGGAATGAACCGTTCTTATAAAATTATAACTATTTATGATGGTTAGGGTTTACGTCTTTATATAATGATGTAATGTAGTACGTATCCTATCTGTAAATATTTGAAATGAAAACTTCTCAAAAATTAACCGTATATCGTTGTCATCGTTTATAATGATGTACTTGCAGTTGTAATGTTCATTATCCTTAGTGCATTAAAATCAAAATCGGCAAAATTTGAAAATAAGAATCAACACCGGCATCAGCAAAATTTAACACCCTGCAGTGTACACGTATTGGAATAAAAAGTTAAACGAAAGTACCTATATATCATACCTGCCAACGAAATTTTCTAAAACGCTACTTTTTCCTGCACTTTGCCCACCAACAACAGCAATCTGAGGTAAATCCAACGTTAAAGGCACGCCAAGGCTTGAAAAGGCATCTTGCAACCGATTCACAATTGGAATCAAATTTTCCATGCCCTGGTTTGCCCACGCCATGGCTACTTAATAGTATTATCGTGGTTGACGAGTTTAATACACGCATCTAAAATTTAGACTCATTTAATAAGGCTGTGCGGTCTTTTGAACAATGTATAAGCCATGTTACTATGAAGCCGTGGTAATAATTTAACACGACTGGTTTCGAACCATCGACCATTGGCTATCCGGCCAACGCTTGTACCAATTGAATTATTGTTACAATGCTTCAAGTACTTGTGTTACTTTTTTGTCATCATTATTATTCGGATTCTCGAAGTTTATATACTTACTTGCGCATTGCAAGCTAGTAAATACTGCGTGTTTCATAATATAGCGTGTAGCCATTTTTAGCGACTAGTTAGCAATTTCCGGCATAACCTTTGAATCAGTCGAAAATCCTCGTTTTTGACCAGTCCCGACCTTACAAGCCTACAAAAGAGACGGTGTGAATGTCAGGTATTGCACGATGGAATAACTGAATACATAGCATACACATAAAAATGTCAACACGTAATACACATTGCATAGTAGCTTCGCAGGTACACAGCGTAGTACACTAGTTTAGAACAACGCATATAATAGCTAGCACAAGTTGTTGAAGCAGTGCTGCAAGAACGTTAGCCGAATCTAGCCGTGGTCAACTGTTTCAACCACTTCGCACTAACATAACAATAAACACATTGCTAATATGACCACACAACCGTACATGGCGACCACGATGGAACCGCCAGGGCATACAGCCACGGTGTGAGCCCATAAAGGCGCAACGATCAGGGGACGACCCTGTCGAAATAGGAGGAACGTCGAGTATTGAACTATGGAATACCCGAATGAATAGTACACACATACATAAGTCAACACGTATTACACATTGCATAGTAGCCACGCAATACAATACACGTAGTACACTGGTAAACAACGCATACTTGTAATAGCTACCACCAGTAGTTGAAGCAGTGCCGCGATACCTCAGTTTGGTAAGAGCGTTAGCCCGGTTAGCCAAAGGTCGCTGGTACGAATCCAGCCGTGGTCAAGTGTTCCAACTACTCCGCACAAACATCGAACATAACACTAAACACATTGCCCATAAGATCGCACAACCTTACACCTTGTCAGAACTGCACGGTCGAAACGACCCCTTTAACGAAGTACTGCGAATATAATTGGTTTTTCCGTTTAATTTCTCTGAAAAATATGCCCGCGCCGGGAATCGGACATCGGACCTCTCGCTCGCGAGTCAAGTGAGCTAAACATTACGCCACGCGGCCGACATCATAATTTAATCCGGTGGTATATGTGCACGAGTATCTATGTGTCTTAACATTACACACTCTGCACATACACAAGCTACACCGCGTATACTCATTCCCCCTTCTTTAGGCGGTCGCCGTCGACCGCGAATCCAATCTCCTCCGAATCCATGGGCCTGTAATTTACAGCGCCCATCTCGGTAGGACCTCCATGTCAGAACTGCACGGTCGGGACGAGCCCTTTAACGAAATACTGCGAATATAATTGGTTTTTCAGTTTAATTTCTCTGAAAGATATGACCACGCCGGGAATCGGACATCGGACCTCTCGCTCACGAGTCAAGCGGGCTACCCATTACACCACGCGACCAATATCATAATTTCCTCTGGTGGTATATGTGCACGAGCATGTATGAGTGTTAACATTACACATTCTGCACATACACAAGCTACACCGCGTATACTCACACACCTTAGTAAGCGAATATCGCTGAATTTTTTCAATTTTTATATCCTACACCCAAATTCAACTCCAGTTAACGATTATCAGAATACGGTACTGCCGCTATTTGGTATAAACAACCGCTTCATGGAATCTAAGTGGGTATTGTAGCTTGTAGCATATTCGCTCTGTTCACCTTGTTTCGGTGACTGACCCAATAATCGTTATTAAATTCACTAGCTATGGTAGCAAAAATGTAAGTTTTAATATAACACTCATCGTGTATTGCTGCATCTAGGTCCGCATTCGCAAAGGCACAAGCGGATCGAGACTGGGCGTTTGTGGCAAAATGGTAACTCCCTGCCTTACAGTTTTCCACTCGGAAATTTTTTGTAAAAAATATAATTTTTGTCAAACAGTTTTTTGTCATAAAATGGTAAGGTCCCTCTTACCTTACAATGCCTTACATTTTTTGTGTTTCACAACGTTTGCGAGCCCGCCCCCGTCACAAATATTTATTGCTAAGCCTAAGCCTAAGTCTAAGCCTAAGCAAAAATTAGTCTAAAACTTAAACTGACTCTATTATAGCCCCTCCGGAAAACGATCCGGCCCTGTTCTATACATGAACCAAAATTTTTATGAATATCTGCGAGAGGCATTTATACAGACCCGCAATGATCGTTTACTACTAGGCAGTGTAAGTTTGTAGAGCTGCTTGCTACCTACAATAAAATCCATCCTGTCTTAATGTTTTTACCATAACGCTTTAAGAATGAGCACTCAGCTAGTATCAGCGTGTTTGCTTTACGTATGTTAAACTCAATTGACACCTCCAAGTGTTTGCAGAGAGAAGTCGCAGCTGCAACTAGCACGAAATACTTACAGCTGCAAGTATTTTCGAAAGAACATACCGATGGACCTAATCAAACTGCATTTGCAGAAAATGTTACATCTGTGTCTTCAGGTGCGAATTAAATCCAATAGCATAAATTCCAGTGAATAATTTACAGTTACAAAAACTTCAAAGCTGCTTTGTTAAACGGAAGTAAATGAATTAAGGTGATAGGCTGGTGTATGTAAGAACAATAATAATAATGAGTTCCCAACAACGCGTTGCATAAACAAACTTGAATTACAGAAACACAATATTGACTAGCCAATGTTTTGCCTTTCTTTTTTCAACTTTTTCATAGCCACATGGTAAACTGTTACAACCGGCCGCATATATATCAGAGCGTTGAGGTTCCCACAAGCCGCACTGTTTTACGGACATACACACTATCTTGCAGTTCCGACAGTACGACTAAGTGGTTTCCAACCCACAACACACAGTTTGTCGCGCTTCCCGATCCAGCACTTGCGACCGAGAACCCATCTAGCCGCAAGGCAAGACATATTACAATTAACTAAACAGCCAACAAGTAACTACACCAGGAGAGGGGGAGGTTGTACGGGGAGAGAAAACGCCCACTTACATCAATCGCTGCACATGTTTGCTATAAAAAGCTAAAACAAGTTACGTGAAAATTTCAACCAGTCATTCAGATTTATGATTTCATACCAAGTATAAACGAATTCAACGAGTAAAGTATCACTGAACATTTTTCAATCTTATCAATGTATCCTAACAGATGAGGAGCCCAGACTGGAGAACAGTATTTCAAAATGGGCAATACAAAACTTTTGTAAGCGATGACACTCAATTCATGTTTGCTCTTTGGAAAACATCTAAGTAATAAATTTATCACATTGTATGCCTTTTTGAAGATAGTATTTACGTGAAAATAAGATTTTAAGTCTTTGCTGAACTTAATTCCAAGGTCATTAGTTTTTTCTTTCGACGAAAGTGAAGCCGATCTAAAAATACGGTCCATGGTTAGTACTAACCGAACCAAACTTCACAAACTGGCATTTAGCAACACCAATTGTTAGCAGGGTGCAACCGGAATTCCGGTTCCGGTTCCGGCAATTTTTCACCTTCCGGTTCCGGTAAATTTTTACCGGATTTAAAAATTCCGGTGTTATAATTTGGCCGTTTTCTTAACTTTGCTAATTTTTAAGAATCTCTTTTGACAGCCACTTGTACTCCGAATATAAGCCATTGATGGTGGATTTCACTTCAGTCGATGATGAAAATCTAAAATACAGCAAATAAAATAAATACCTATGTTCGACTAAGGTTATTTCACAAATAATAGAGCAAAAAATAAGATTAAAATGAAATTTTTGGTGAAATGCATTTTTCATTTTCCGGTTCCGGTTCCGGTAAAATTTTCAAATTCCGGTTCCGGTAAATTGTAATTCCGGTTGCACCCTGATTGTTAGCTCTTATGTTGACGCCCAACTTACTACAGCGTCTAAGTCTTTTTGAAGAAGTTGCATATCAGCAGGGTGCAACTGGAATTCCGATCCGATTCTCATTTGAATTCCGATTCAAAACGAGTTCCGATTCTGATTCCGATTCCGGTTGTACAATCAGTCAGAATCGTAATTTTTAAATTTTAATTTTAATTCTATTTGTTGTGATATGCTGCATGAGAATTCTGTATCATTTATCTATTAAATTGCTTTCGATGAGTTAACTTATCAATACGTATATAATAGATTATAGTTTAGATTTGTTCATGCGACGTTTTTGAAAACGGTTGCCAGTAAACAGACACCCTAAATCAATATTATTTTTGTTAATACAAATTATCAATACAGTCACAAAATTTCTGGTTCCGATTCCGGTATAATCCAGTTCCGGTATGCACCCTGCATGTCAGCTTGAAACTTACGTACGTAATTTGACGATTTTGGCATTATCTACAAACAACTTAAGCTTAGATCACTGGACAACAGAGCATATATCATTAATATATAATTAGTTATTTGTCCAAATGCAGAACTCATTGCAAATGGCTTATGCTTGTGATACGTATACGCGCGAGATTTGCGTGACAGTTTAGATTATTAATTGTGTAATATATGTTTTGAACTTTATCATCTACGTGTGCACGTTGTAAACAGCAAATAGGGAATATGACTCTTCCGGATGGCCGGAGTGTTTTTGAAATGAAAGTTGTTGAGTTAAAAGATGAACTGGAAATTCGTGGTTTGCCAAAGTCAGGCAATAAACAAGCATTATGCGAACGTCTTGTTGCTGTAAGTTATATTTTTATCTCTGCATTAAATGACGCCTATTTTTCGCTCAGCTTACCCATTTATCGGTATTTATCATGGCAGGAATCGGCCGGATATCCGGATCCTGTTTAATGTCTGTCAGAACTGTACGGTCGGGACGACCTCTTTCTCCAAAGTACTGCAAATAAACATGGGTTTTCCCGTAAGTTTTCCGAAACAGGGCCAGACCAAGTATCGGACCTCTCGCTCGCGGCTCGAGCGCGCTGCCCATTACACCACGCAACCGATATTATAATTTTCTCTAACTAAGTGTGCTGTGCACGTACATGTATGTATATGTACGTATTATATTACCAATATGCAACCGGAATCCGGGTTCCGACATTTTTTCACCTACCGGTTCTAGTAAATTTTTACCGGAATTAAAAATTCCGGTGTTAAATATTCGTCGGTGGAAATTTAGATATTTGTCAATACAAATTATCCGTACAGTCATAAAATTTCTAGTTTCGATTTCGATTACAATTTCAGTATAAATTTGCTGTTCCTTCCGGTATAATCCAGTTCCGCTTTGCACTCTGGTAAACATATTTGCACGACTCAAATACAGTTAGTAGTGCAGACAGATACTATAGCCAGTCAACATCTGATTCTGGTAGAAAATTCACTATCCGGCTCCTGTTCCGGTATCCAGGGATTGGCGGTCGCGGTCAAAAAGCGAGACGGAGACCGAGAATTTTGGTCTCGGTCTCGGTCAATTTTTAACCGTTACCAAAATGAAAAGTAAGATTTTTTAACAAAAGCTTTGAACATTTTTATGTGCTCTGAATTGCCGTTTCATTCAATAAATTAAACTAATAAATCGCCGCCAAACTTTATGTTTACTTTATTTTTCACTTGGCTACTGTTCCCATATCTTTCTTACAGACTCAGGATAGATCCCACTGTGTCAAAACACCCTCAGTACAACCCTAATTCAAAGTAGCGGTGCTCCGCAATCGTTCGCTGTCTGTGTTGGTAGGCGAAATGCGCAAGTACTTCCGGGCCAAAGCTGCGATCTAAAAAAAATTTTTGTGATTGCTTATCGCTTTTCAAAAATAAGTGTTTCAAGAAGCCCAGTGAATACAAAGACTTATAGAAACAAAATAAATCCGTATGTACGTATGTACGCGAACATTAGGCTGCGTTTTTGGTTTCCGATATTGAACCCTGGTATACATTTGTCTTAGAAATACATATATAGCTTATATAATCACTACGATCTGATTATTTGGTTTTTAGTACTTGAAGACAGCCGAAACAACATCTCAAGAGCAAGACGATTCAGCAAGAATTGAGGAAAAAATTGATGATAACAATGCATCCACGCAGAATGATATGTTGACACGCTATCATGCAATTAGACAAAAGCAAATGGAGGAAGCAAAACAGTTTGCGAGTAAGTGCTCGAACGATGTTATGCATTGGTTATAGCATTCGTTTTTACAAGTAGTTGTTATATTACGTAGTTCGGCGGAAATCAATGATATTGAATATTGAACAATCGGAACTTATTCATGATTACACTATGTAATTTACTGAGTGTTTAGAAGACAAAAATTTGACGCTATTTAAGGTTCACAGGTTATTTTAGATGCTTCAAGAAGTGTACAACGTGAAAAAACTGAAGATATTGTCGTTACTGCGAATCAACATGAACACAATGTGATGCACACAGCGACAGATAGCAATGGAGCGACGGTTATAGAAAATTCGGAACCAGCGGAATCCTATAGCACACCAGCACTAGTATCGGAAAGAACAGGAAATACGGACAGTGTGGCTTTAGCAGGTGACGGCTCTAAGGGCGCACGAACGGATTCTGGCGACGGTAACAACAGCACAAACAGTACAGCTTCGGCCATTGAGGCTGTAGCAGTTGTTTCAAATTTCAGCACTCGCAGCAGCAGCAGCGGTGGTGTTGTGGCGGTAAATGGCAACGATGATATATCGAGCCATGGTTCAGCCACAACCCCTGCTACTGCTGCGGTGAGTGCTGAAAGCGTACAGCCGCGATCTGGACGCCATCTTGCTCTCGACAACAAACAGCTTCGGTCGGGTACCAGCTCGCAACCAACCGAAGTGTCTGTTGACGTAAGTAAAGATAGTGTTCAGAAAGCGGCAGATAGTTTGAGTCAAGAAAACACTAGGGTTACACGCCAGAATGAGTTCAGTGCATCCAATTGCGACGGATCTGAAAAGGAGACAACTAGCGTAACTAGTGGCGTCGGCAAGTCAAGTTCCGACGATGCACAAATCGGTGATCAAGATTCAGTGAAGAATATATGTGACGCGCAGCCAGAAGTTTCAACTCGAGTAAGAAACCGGGATCTGGGTACAGCAACACAAAGGGCCCAGAGCAGTTCGGCCCGTTCTCAAACATCATCGCGAGATGGTGAAAGTCGTTCACGATCTCCTTCGGCAACACCGTCAGAATCGGAAGAAGAGCGTAAGCGACGAGAGCGGTCTCGGGCCCCGTCGCCGCCAGAGAGACCAGTCAAGATCAAAACACCTACCAGTGTTGCTGAAATCGATGTTCATGATGAGTAAGTTGGTTTTAAAAGGTGGCTGCGATTGGAATGTTGAGCTGTATATGGTATTTACTGCTGGTTTTGGCGCGTTTTACCGGAGATCTAAATTAACTTGAAACGAAATGAAAATTACATATATATGTGTATATATATCTATATATATATGTGTATAAATATATCAGGGTGCAACCAGAATTATAAAATACCGGAACCAGAAAGTTAAAAAAATACCGGAACCGGAATATAAAAGATATTTGTTACAGAAAAATTCATTTTAAGCGCTATATTATCGCTTTTAATGCTGTAAACACACTGTTTAGAATGCCAAGATCCTGAAACAAATACTGTAGGTGGAAACATATGATAAATTATGGAGTTTGGCTCAAATTGAAAATTTTGGCAATACACGCTCAAACAATTTTAGATAAATAAGTTAGAATAATTTGCCAATTTTTCTTAAATTTTCGAATGAGTAAATATTTTCAATACCGAAAATACCGGAAAATTTCGGTGAAAAAATACCGGATTTTTTACAGCAACCGGATAGTGAAAAATACCGGATTACCCTACCGGAACTGGAATTCCGATTGCACCCTGATTTTTACCGGATTTAAAAATTCCATTGTTATAATTTGGCCGTTTTCTTAACTTTGCTAATTTTTAAGGATCTCTTTTGAAAGCCACTTGTACTCCGAATATAAGCCATTGATGGTGGATTTCACTTCAGTCGACGACGAAAATCTAAAATACAACACGTAAAATAAATACCTATGTTCGACTAAGGTTGTTTCACAAATAATAGAGCAAAAAATACGATTAAAATGAAATTTTTTGGTGAAATACATTTTTCACTTTCCGGTTCCGGTAAAATTTTCAAATGCCGGTTCCGGTAAATTGTAATTACGGTCGCACCCTGATACATATATATTGTGGATTACGATTATATAAGATTTTGGCGAAGTATTGTCATGTTGCTGGTAAGTAAACTTTCTATAATGTAGTTTTTTATTTACTCTGATGCAAATTTCTTGCATACAACTCCCAAATGAACTTTACTGTCGTGCTTGTGCGTCTGGAAGTCAACCTACGTACGAGTTAACTGTAATGGTTTTAGGGTATGTGAAAATATAGAGAAGGTTGGTATGAAAGACCAAGGCAGGCATAAAACTGGAGATGATAGCGTTATTAATACCAATGCATGTGTTTCTATGGATGAACCTGAGATGGGAACGGACGGGCAAGAAACTAAAGCGGTGGAAGAACCAACAACGGGTGATGTTATCGAGTTGGGGATGATTGGGGACGATATGGACGACGGTGGTGGACATGAAGAATTTGGTGGTAGCAGGGATACTACAGGTGTGGTGGCTTCGACTAAATGTGGAGATGAACAGATTACCGAAGCTCCTACCGTTGCACCTGCGAGCCACCCTCGTGGGTTAAGAAAACGGAGCACAAGGTTATCTGCAGCGACAGAAAGAAATTCGAATGGGAAATTGGGGGATGCGAGTAGCGAAACGTAAGTCTATTTCTGTATGCCTGTGGTTTGGACGTTTATACTGCGTGTTACCACTGCTAACACACAGGGTCGGAACCGGATAGTGTTCGGATGCATGAGGGGCTTTTTGCCTAAGGTGTCAGACTTTAACAGAGATAAACGAATTAAGACAGTGTAATGCTACACTCTAAATGTCGCATTATGACATAGTAGCGTGTCTTGAACTTAACAACCTGTGCAAGGTTTTAGAGCTACCGAACAGGAAGAAGAAATACAAGCGGCACGAGATGAAGCAAAGATGAAGAATACGGACAAAGACGGCTGCGAAATAAAACCAGAAAGTTCTGCGGCATATGGTAGGTTTTGTTGAGCTGGGGCCTTGTTACTACGATGTCACAAGCTTGGACGCTGACTACTAGTAAGGCTTCACCCTAGCTAACTCTTGTGTTCTAGAAAATGGTGTTAAGGTTGAAATGTAATTAAGTTGAATCCCTGTAAAGCATACCGAATTTACTACCTTTACTTAGTGCGCCAGCACATATCATAGTGATCTGGTCATAACTGACTATTTCGCTTTTCGTTATTGTATAGAGTTGTACGTAATTTAACAATTTGAGTTTGGCATTTTTTCGAGTGCAAGTTGTATATGTTTGATTTTACAAATGCTTTTTAAAAACTATATTTTCAGATGCGTCTGACAACACATGCACAGCAAAGCCAGCTCGCAAACGAAAATGGGGCAAGACGAAAAGTCATCCAGGCGTTGATACTACTCCTATATCGATATCATCGGGATCGATAAAGGTAAACTCACTGTTATATAAATGAATTCATTTTGTTGAATTAGTTTTACTAATTCTAGTAAAGCAAAATTTTTGCAAGAGCGTTAGTTGATAGTAAATTGAGTTAGGTTTTGGCCTGGAGCTAAATTTAAGTTGTTCTAGTCACTAGTTTTATATACGAAAATAGATACCAATTTTTAAAAGAGACTGAACAATAGTGAATCCCGTGTTTTTTCTTCATTTTAATTAGCATAACATATCCTGCACTACATGGCTAATGGCAACAGCTTAAGCATTGATTTGTTTGGACCATGTGAAGAGTACGGGTCGACACACTTGGAGACAGAGGGGTGCGAGACTTACATACTGGGAAGCTTAGGTTTATGCTTACGATTAGGATTCTGAACAGTAGACAGGTTGGTATTGTTTACGTGAGCCCTTTGACATATTCAAAACGAACAGTGTATATATACAGTGATTATTTTGTAGGAATTGGTTGGTCCGATAAGCGCGTCTGAATTTCATCTCGCAGCAGCGGAGCTCAGTCCAAAACATTTGTTGGTAGACGGTGTGAACGACGGACCGGTGCCGCCGTTAGACAGCAATAACGACATCGCGGCTACTTATGTGACAGAGGACTTTGAAGATGGTGGTAACGTTAAAAGTGACGGTCGTGAAAATAATCAGGATGACACCGCAGCTGCCGATAAAGACTCTGCAACCGCTGCTAGCGATAACGAAGACAAACAAGACAATATTATGATAACTACCGCGCCTCCTGATGAACTCACAATGGAATCTGGAGAATTGTCAGACGCGTTTGATGACGACCAGCAACCGAGGCGTGACCAAGAGCCAGTTACAATTTCTGCTGATACGCGAGAAATGTCGCCGGGTTTGACAGGGGCAGGCAAGAGTGGTATTGGCGATAAGCGACGGATTGTGCTGACACGAGAGGTACTATGGACTATGGATTGCTAAGACACACATTGAGTGGCACATGAAAGTTTCAGTTTTTGTGATGAACTAGTGTTAAGGATTTAAAGTTGCATGTCTATTGGCAAACCAAGTTTTTTCGGTTCGCTTACTTTCTGTTTGTGTGTGTTGAGCTAAATTCGTACAAAATATCTTTATGCATTTCACGAATTATTTCCAAGTTTTGTTGTGTTTTTGTTTTAATTTACTGAATGTCTGTTCGACATATGTTGTTTTAGGACTTTGAAAGTAGTGGACAAGAGAAGCGGCAGTTGATCGCAACAAAGCCTTTACAAAACATAAGTAACTAATTTGTTTTGTGTTTGCGTTTTGGTAAAACGAAACCACATTTCAATGCTGTTCTGGGTCTCAAGTAGTGTCAGAATGCGCATTGCAGTTTGAACAACCATTCGCACATCCTCAGATTTACAACATCGGTTCAGTGTTCATTTTGTCCAAATGAGGCAGCACATACTTCAATTTCCGGACCAAGATTAAGTCTCGTGGTTGCATGAGAGCAAAAATATTATTTTTGTTGTGACATTTAACTAAACTTTAAGCCTCATTTACAGTAATTGCAGTGTGGATCAGCAGTCCGGCTCATCGTTTCTGCGCTAGTTGCATTTGTGCGCCAAATTTGCCTGTAATTCTGTTAAGTTTTATTACAACCTGTAACTATCGCATTTGTTAAATGTGGAATCAAACTCTTGATATAAACTTGGAAAAGCATAAGCAACTTTGAACATTCAAAACAAATATATTGTAAAGACGCATATATACCAATTGCATAGTATGAGACTCGCTGTGTAACAAAGTGGTATGCGATCTAAACGTATCTTGTTCAGATTCTGATGTATATAATTCAGTTCTGTTTCGGACCCTGGTATAAAGCATTTGGGTATAAAGCATTTGTAATCTGTATACGCTACATGACGTCATTCATTGTCTATCCTAGGGAGATATATGGTTACAAACCGTTGCGTTATTTTTATAGCAGACATTACCGAAAATTTGACACGTCAGCGTTCATTATCACCTGCTCGGAGGCCTAATTCTTCAATTTTATGCGTTCGTGGCTTAACACGGCCATTTCATGTCAAACAGCTACACGCATTGCTTAGAAAACATGGTGGAGCATATGACGAACAAGATGATTTTTTCATTAACGACATTAAATCGTACTGTTATGTGAAGGTTAGTAAGCTACTGTTCTTTTAATGTACGAAAGATGTAACAATAGAGAATGTAATTTGCGTACATATGTTTCTTTCACTTGACACATAGTGTACACCATAATCAGAGCGCAAAAATCCGCCCTTTCTCGCAATGTAAAGGTGTAGAAACCACGTACATATATGCCTCAAGTGCAAATCGAAACATGGGTATGTGATACATTGTATTAGTAAAATTAGACATTTTTATTTTTAGTGGGTTATTCAATGCCGTCGCCTTTGTTAAAAGAATACTCTGTTATTGTATAAAAATAAGTTTGCTTCTTGTATAACAACTATGTGCTAGTGCAATGTAGTACTCATGTGAACATAAGCATAGCGGAGACATTTTCTAATAAAATATTTGAAGGTAACAAAGATGTTACTTTTTTATAACAGTTACGTTTTACTGACTGACGTATGTTGTATAATATTGTGGGCAACGAGTCAAGAAACCAGCCTAATATTTTTTGCTCCTATAGTTTGAATCAGAAGACATTGCGGCTACTGCTCGAAAAGCACTTCATAATGTGATTTGGCCTCCCAACAACAATAATACGATTCGTGTTGATTTTGGTACTCAAGATCAAGTTAGTCCTGGCCAAGAAATGTACTATGTTTACTCTCTGATTTTTGTGACAATTATTATTTATATGGTTTGACTGAGTTTAGAACGAAATTACGCAGTGGAACGTTTTTGAATAGGTTGGACAGGTTTTTAATTTCGAATACTGTATGGCGTAAAAACTCGCACGTTGACACAATAGGAATAACGAGATAGTGCTATTAAATCAGGGCGGCATTGCCCGATGGTCTTTGTGTACACAGCAAATGTACGAAGCGGAATAAATAAGTTAAAAATGGTAGTGAGAATTAGCGCTATCTAAAGTTCAATAAATTTACAAATTAGACGTGGAGAGTGTGACCCGTATCAAGACGGAGTTCTTGTATTAGGAAATAGTGTTACGTGTCGTAGATTTTCCCGGGGCCGGCTCTGAACAGTGGTCAAATAAAACGCTATAGAAACGCTTGAGCCGATTAGCTTTTTCATAAATAGACAACTGAAACAAGGATGACACGTTCGAAACTTTAGCTGAGAAAATAGAACGCACTGTTTCACATTCTTAATGCTATGGAAGTAAATAAACTACACAGTGTAGTATGTACTGTATATTGTGACAGTTGGTAAAAGAACGCAAAATATTTAATTAGATAATTTATTGTTTTCAGTTAGACGCATCACTTGGTCGCAGTACTGCTCGGGCAGATATTTCGGCCACAGATCACATTATTGCACCATTGATTGATCCTGGCACTGGAAATGTTATTGGTCCGTTTCCAGTTGGAAGTAGCGGAACAAGCCGTGCTGATCGTCTGCATTCGGATAAAGATGGTTTTACAGAGGTATAGATTCATTCGGATGTATCTAGCAGGGTGCGATCGAACTCTAAAAAATACCGCACTCGGAACTGGATAGTAAAAAATTGGCCGAACCGGACATTAAGGACATATTTGAATAAGAAGTACACATTAATTACGCTACGTTAGTAATGCATCGTTTGGTTGGTTATTTGTTTTGGAAGGTTTTGTGTTAACTGTGTTTCCTGGCATGTTTAGACCTGTCATTTGGTTGAAAAGTCACTGCGATATATTGTAATTGTATTATGCAAAGTTATGGTATACTTTTAGTAACAAATGCGTATCCAACACCGTAAAATGTAAGGGTCAGAATTGCATATCTGGTCTCTCTCTGGTATCTGGCTATTATACTCGCGATGACTTTTTGAAGGCGCACAGACTCTGCTGTTTGCTAGAGTCTTGTGTAAACTTGAAAAAGGTTTTCGGATATGTTTTAGTTTTAGTGTGAAGTCCTTGATTTGGAATTTTCACAACTGGAATTGTGGACAACATCGTAGCTCATATTAACCTGCATTGTCCAGAGTTATGTTTCACTTGTATATAGTTTTATCCCGTGTTACGTAGTTATTGATTCTTTGTTCAGCCTGAAAATTTTCAAGTCACACTGAGTGGCACTAAAGATCCTGAGCGGCCTATTCGAGAAATAGCGGACAGTGACGGAGATAGACGCCGCAGGGCGAGTCGTGACGATGGCACGGCAGTTGGAAAGCGAATTGCAAGTGGCCGGTCACGATCACCTCGTAGAGCTGTGCCTCAGCGAGACGACGAACGTCGACGTAGGGATGCGAACAAGCCGTGGGTAAGGGTAATCTGCTGAACTTCTGGATTCAGTTCTTTGTGAGCTTAATTTATATTTAAATTTAAGGCCTAAATGTCCAATTACGTATAGCAGAGCACCTATCACCAATTAGCGATTGGCTTCCACCAAAATTTTTCAGTTAAATTATTAGAACAAAAATAAAGTGATGCTTAGCTGAACAAACATCATAAAAAATAAAATTTAAAAGCCAGCCCCCTACTAAAAATCCTGGAACCGCAAGTGTTTCAAAACTAACGAAATGCTGCAATTGCGGTTTGAAAATTGCTACAGAAGTACGGCAAGTCAAATATGATACATGTTCTCAAGTCTAAAACTTGCCATTCGCTGGTTCGTTAGTTATAAGACCTATGACAAATTCAACTGGTCACAGTTCCAACACCGTTTGTTTTACATTGGTCATGAGCATGGGTAATACACTGAGATTTTTACGCGCTTGGAATTTTTAGTTCGATTAGCAGCTACATATACTGAACATTATGATTAACATTTGGTATTTTGATTGAAGTGGTGCAGCAGTGTGGGGTTGTTTTAAATTTGAGACAGCTCAGCGAGAGTAGTTTGTGTTTTGACATTGCTATTTGCAGCCCGCAGATCGCGAATGGGACCGTGGCAAGACTTGGGAACGTGGCGAATCGCCGCCTCGCGAAAATGATGTTCAGCGCCGGGAAAGCATCGGTGGTGGTCGTGATAGCAGACGTCGGCGACGGTCATCGCGAGATGAAGAGACGCAACGCGATACAAGTCGGCAGAATCGAAGAGATGAACGTGACGAGCGCCAATCAAAACGAAAGCGATCTTTGTCAAAGGGCAACGGTTGGCTTTTGATACTGTAGGGTCGGTCAAAGTTTTTCGTAACGCATTTTATGGCCTTGTAACTGTCCTAAGTGTATATTTTGGTCAAAGCTTAGCGGGTGGTTGGTCAGCTGTGTTATTGGACACGAAAGTCATGACCTATTCTAGCTCCCATATTTGACAATGACTGATAAACGCGAAAAGGCATTTTGGTTACGGCCTCGTTAAAATTAACAATGTTTGATTGGGATTACTCATAATATTGTTGACAATCAGACCTTCGTAATTGGATGTCTGACATCAAATCTTCAACAGTCACAAATTAGAAATTATACAATATTACCGTGTATGATGTACAATATTGCAGTGTATGAACGCATGCTTGGTTGCGATTTTAGGTCGTAAGGACGACGATGCACCACCTGCTAAACTACTGGACGAACTGTTCCGAAAGACAAAAACAACACCATCGATATATTGGCTTCCGTTAACCGAAAAAGAGGTTAGTATTAATGAAATTCTTAAGCAATCACGTCAAAAGTACAACACGCTTTTCGAGTTTTGAACACATTGACAAACGTTGCGCAATACTTTTGGTGACGTCCGTCACCGACCGTCATCCTTACGGCGCCATCCGTCACCGACCGTCATCCTTACGGCGCCATCCGTCACCGACCGTCATCCTTACTGCGGTCACCGACCGTGATCCTTACGGCGCCAACCGTCACCGACCGTCATCCTTACGGCGCCATCCGTCACCGTCCGTCAATTGTGCGGCGACATCCCACACCGTGCGTAGCGATGCTGTCGTTCGCGAATTACTCACGTACCAAAGCGTTTGATATATGTACAAGCAACTGATTTTAGGTTTTGTGTAGTATTTGCAAAAACGTTTTGAAAGATGCTGTTTGAAACGTTTTAAATAGCTGGCTTCTCCACAGCGTGGGGGGGGCGGGGGCCAGCACTTTTCGAAATTTTCATTTTCCCCCTGGCGGAAATTTTGCCGCCCCCCTGGAAAGGCCCCCGGCGAATTTTCGGCCGCCCCCCCAGCAAATTTTTTTCCTGGGGGCCCCCAGGACTTTTCTAAGCCAAAAATTTTTAATGTTAAAACATAAAGACCTGGACTTTTTTGAGGCGGACATTCGGCAAAATGTGATTTTATATTACGCTGAGTACTCATAATTTTTAATAGCGTTACAAATACCGGTAGTAACTAGTACAATTCAATAATGAACTGAAAAAAGCACAATTATATAAAGACCGTTTCAGGGCATACAGCATTCGAAAGTACCTTGCAGCAACAAGTTCAACCCGCCTGAGCCTTATGATAAACTGAAGCTGTGACAAATATATAAAATATGTTAATCACCGTTTCAATTATGGATTATCTATATTTTATATAATTGTGCTTCTTTCAACTTCTGGTGAAGTTGTCAGTAATATTAGTTAAAATTATTGTTATTAGCGTTTGCGGGGAATTTTTGTCATGTTCAGCGATGAGTAATCTTCAGTTGAGTTGGAAACACGATCTAGAATAAAAAATGGTCCAAAAAGTCGGCTTGCAAAATTTTAAGCCTACCCCCAGGACCCCCCAGATCATATGCCCCCCAGGAAAATTTCCCCCCAGCAAAATTAGCTGCCCCCAGGAAACTCCTGGGGGCCACCCAGGAAACGCCCCCGGCGGAAATTTTCAAGCTGCGGAGAAGCCAGAATAGCACCTGACAAGATTTTTAAAAATGATATTGTACTACATAATATAATTTTACTCTGTGTCGAAAGGCTCAATAGTATATTAATAAGTAACGTGTCTTAATTAACTCTATGGAACTCGTTTGCGTTGATCGTTCTATGTTGAAACTTACATGCAGTGGACTCAAAAACTTCGCCACATTCTGCTGCTAGGTTAAGCAAATTGGTTGTAGATTTATATGTTTTGTGTTACAAGACGTTTCCAGTTTTATTTTAAAGGTTTCTGCTAGAAAAGCCAAACGACAAGCTGAAGCTGAAGAACGTCGTTTAAACCGAGATAAAGGGCGTCGTGATGCAAGTCCAATTCAAGACCAGTCCCTTGGCAGACGGCCGCGGACACCACCAACCCCTGAAACTTATGGATATCCGCAGCCAGGATTAGGATCACGTGGCAGGCGTTAAAGGTTACGGCTAAATGTTTTGCTGGGTGCGGATAGTCCTTGTATACTCGTCTAGATTTGGCTAGCCAAGTTATGCAACGCTTGTGCAACTGAAACACAGTAAAAAATATTTTTTAATTTAAAATTTTGTGGCACTCGCGTAAGAATAAAAACTGAAATCAAACATTAAAGATAGAATATATATATTATTTCAGTTTCTATTGAGTATTGCGAGTACAATAAATAACATTTTGTTCCTGTTGAATTTTGTTAAGCAGCGATATTAGTTGTATTAAAACTGATTTTGCTGTTTCGACCTCGGGCTCCGGTAGAAATTCTACCGGAGGTTAAGGTAATGTGATTTACGTATCTTGTAGTACCAAACTTACGGATGAAACCATTGTAGCGAAAAGTTTGCATGTATGCGTAGCTCAGTGGTTAGAGCATCGAGGGTTCGTGCTGTTATGTGGTACTGCTTAAGTTAGAATTACAAGAGTATATTGTCTGATTATATTGCAGCTTGTACTCTGATATCAAATTTGTTTTGATGGTTGAATATTTTGCACGCGGTTTACAGTAAAAGTTAATTGTGTTTTATTGATTTGTTTTGAGCAGTATTGAGGTGTCTATTTTGTCAAAAAATTTGGCGCTGGTGAGACATTGTGTCTTGCTTTATCGCGGATGAACTTTATTTGTTCACGGCCGATTGCGATTACAAATGAGATATCGCTCTTTACCACGTTTACGAGCTGAAAATTTTTATACGAGCACCGCGCGTTCAGATGTGAAAAATATTGTACGTATTTTATCTGTACCTGTAACATTCAAGTTTTACACCGTTACAACTGAAAGTTTGATGGAAACCTCGACAACAATTGAAAAACTTTTACCCCTTTTTGACATTGAGTTGCCTATAGTTAACTCAGCGACATCGTCCGTTACATGCACAGTGTACGTTTTGTCGATGCAACTTTTAAAGTAATTTCAAAATTAAGTTTTTTGTTTTGTTTAATAAATAAATTTTCTCTACAACCTGCAAAGACAGTCTTCCATCAGAAAACAAGCTTTAATCTTACTAAACCAAATATCAAATTTTAAGGTTTACCGCAGCAACGGATCTAAGATGTTCTGGTAGGAGTATCCAACGTTGGATTTTTTATATGTCATTGACGCCTCTTGGGTATCCGAGACCACCCCTCTGATTTGAGAGATGAGACACCATTGTAAGACATTTTATCACTGTACAAGAGATTGAAAACTTAATCGAGCGAAATCCCAAACGCATAAGGTTTGCTTTGGCCACCGAAAACAAAACCAAGCGATCATTAGATTAACCCCTTCTCACATTGAGTTGCCTGTAGGCAACTAGCGAAGTGTATATACGTTAAATAGTATATATCGCACCGTGTTTAACAATTGCAACACGTATACATAGTACTAAATCACCACAAGACGTGAGAGTCCTCTCGTGCTCGAGCGTCAAGCTCCTATAGCTAAGTGGTGATGGTATACGCCTCCCACTCCAGTCACTGGAGTTCGAATCCTAGCATAAAAGTTGGTCTCAGGGGAAATAGAAAATATGTGAGAAAGGGTTAAACACGAAGAACAAAAATGCGAATTCTGCACTGAATTATAATTTTACAAACCGAAGATTAGTGTTGTGCACTGGCATCACACACAAAATATCTGAAACATGGTCTAATGTTAAGATTGAATCTCGTTAAAAAGTACGTATTGCCAGATCTTCCGGCAAAAATTGTACCGGAGCCGGCCGATTTTCTGCCAGAGCCGGGGGCAGACCTCCGGTTGTACCCTCCCAGCTATGCCCTTGGTTATTATAGGTAAACTTTCTAGGCTGCCGCTTCACCTAATCTCCTGCGATTTGGACCCTAAGTAACAAATTCTAGCTGTTCCAGTAAAAGATTAAAATCCCAAATGGGGGCAGTTGACATCTGAAACCCCTGCCTAAATAAATTTATATGTAAGCAAACATGTTTGTCAGAATTGCACGGTCGGGACGACCCTTCCTCCGAAGTACTGCGAATATATTTGGTTTTTCTCCTAAATTTGTCCGAAAGATATGGCCACACCGGGAATCGAACCTCGGACCTCTCGCTCGTGAGTCAAGCGCGCTACCCATTACAACACGCGGCCGATATCCTAATTTCCTCTGGTGGTATATGTGCACGAGTATGTATATGGCTTAACATTACACACTCTGCACATACGCAAGCCGCGTATACTCACATTCCCCCTTATTTAAGTGGTCGCCCCGGACCGCGAATCCAAACTTCTCCGAATCCATGAGCCTGCAATTTACAGCGCCCGTCTCGGTGGGACCTCCATGTCAGAACTGCACGGTCGGGACGACCCCTTCCTCCGAAGTACTGCGAATATATTTGATTTTTCTTCTTAATTTCTCCGATAGATAAGGCCACGCCGGGAATCGAACCTCGGACCTCTCGCTCGCGAGTCAAGCGCGCTATTCTAGCTGTTCCAGTAAAAGATTAAAATCCCAAATGGGGGCAGTTGACATCTGAAACCCCTGCCTAAATAAATTTATATGTAAGCAAACGTGTTGTTGTCCCGCGACATCAGGACGTCCGTCAGTGTGGGCCAATATTTCGGGCATTATAAATGTTGGACCCATGTTCTGTAAGGGGCGTCCAGGTTACTGGTGGGTGTATAAAAGTATATAGGTTTACATTCTAGATTACATTTTTGATTAGGCTTATGAACTAATTTTTGCAACGCTTAGGCTTAGGCTTAGGAATACGCTTAATCTACTGTTACGCCCCTAAAAGTAACATTGGCCAAATGTTTCGTGTAATTAATTGCATGAAGGGAGAGTGATCGGCAATATTTTCGATGCCGAAAATTGCATTATATATATGAAGACGTAAACCCTAACCATCACAAAGAATTATAATTTTATAAGAACGGTTCGTTCCAATTAATTTTTTCAAACACAAACGCAAGAGATATATAACAGTTTTTCTGACCAGACACACTGATTTGCGCCCAAAAATGAAATTAGTAGCTTAAAGGTACCGGGAAAGACGGCATTTTTTTGCTGTGCCGATGCCGATACTCACGAAAAGTGCCGATGATTGCCGATTAATCGGCACATCCCTAGTAATTGCCCAACGCTACCCAAGATACTAACCCTTTCTCACATGAATATTTTCTATTTCCCCTGAGACCTACTTTTATGCTAGGATTCGAACTCCAGTGACTGGAGTGGGAGGCGTATACCATCACCACTGAGCTATAGGAGCTTGACGCTCGAGCCCGAGGGAGCTGTCACGTCTTGTGGTGATTTAGTACTATGTATACGTGTTGCAATTGTTAAACACGGTGCGATACATATTATTTAAAGTATATACACTGCGCTATGTTGCCTATAGGCAACTCAGTGTGAGAAGGGGTCCTACCTAGATAGTAAACTGAAAATTTTTCGCTTGGTGAGACCTACTTTTATGCTAGGATTCGAACTCCAGTGACTGGAGTGGGAGGCGTATACCATCACCACTGAGCTATAGGAGCTTGACGCTCGAGCCCGAGGGGGCTGTCACGTCTTGTGGTGATTTAGTACTATGTATACGTGTTGCAATTGTTAAACACGGTGCGATACATATTATTTAAAGTATATACACTGCGCTATGTTGCCTATAGGCAACTCAGTGTGAGAAGGGGTTATAGATAGTAAACTGAAAATTTTTCGCTTGGTGAGATCTACTTTTATGCTAGGATTCGAACTCCAGTGACTGGAGTGGGAGGCGTATACCATCACCACTGAGCTATAGGAGCTTGACGCTCGAGCCCGAGGGGGCTGTCACGTCTTGTGGTGATTTAGTACTATGTATACGTGTTGCAATTGTTAAACACGGTGCGATATATATTATTTAAAGTATATACACTGCGCTAAGTTGCCTATAGGCAACTCAATGTGAGAAGGGGTTATAGATAGTAAACTGAAAATTTTTCGCTTGGTGAGACCTACTTTTATGCTAGGATTCGAACTCCAGTGACTGGAGTGGGAGGCGTATACCATCACCACTGAGCTATAGGAGCTTGACGCTCAAGCCCGAGGGGGCTGTCACGTCTTGTGGTGATTTAGTACTATTATACGTGTTGCAATTGTTAAACACTGTGCTATATATATTATTTAAAGTATATACACTGCGCTAATTTGCCTATAGGCAACTGAATGTAAGAAGGGGTTAAATATCGCCACTCCATCGAATTAGTTAATTTTGTAAATGTGGGTCACACTTCATATTTAAAGTTTTGATGTGCTAAAAACTTTAAATGTAATTCAAATTTATCAGCGAAAGTAATTTGTTGGGCTTGACAAAAACATTCATGCAACATGTAGTGGCAGGTTGCTTTACTCCGGCGCAAAAATTAAGTATAACGATTGGCCTTATGAAGCAAATCTTGTGATACTGTTCACAGCAGTGTGTACACGGATATCCGTTTCCGACAAAAATTGGTTTACAGTTACCGGAAGTAAAAAATAACAGCGCCGGAGCTTAACAAAATTTACCGGAACTGGGGCCGGATGTGAAACGAAATTTTACGTAGCTGAAACAAATGTTTAATTTGCTAATTTTAGCAAACAATTATAAATTGTTACAAAACAGTTTCGGTTTTCGGACTATTTTTAAGAAATCCTGACAATTTATTTTAAAAATTGTACAAATATTCAAATCTAAACGCACGGAACAGTACAAGCATTGCAAAACTATGGGAAATTTTATTACCGAAATTGCTGGAGCCTCCGTCAGAAATTCTACCGGAGCCGGATCCGGAGGTCGATTCTCAGCCGGAGCCGGAACCAGACCTCTGATTGTAGCCTGATGTTCATGTTTCAATCCATGCTCTTTGTGTTCATGTCAATAAAATGGATGCAGCAGTTGATTTTAAAACCAATAAAACGGAATTGTACTAAATTGTTGGAATTTAAACCATGAAATACGAGCAAAAAGCAATACATGGTTTAGAGCACAATTATCTGGTAAACCCGAATTTACTATAACCGCAACCATAGTTCAAATCACGTTTGCGAGCAATTGCATCGTCATTTGACTGAAACCAAAGCCAATGCTACTTTTAGTGCAGTAACCCTAGATTAAGCGTATATTCGTAAGCCTAAAGCGTACGCGTAAGCGTGAAAATAAGCGGTAATACTAAGCCTAAGCAAAAAAAATCGAAAAACTAATCATACTCTATTGCAGTTGTATGAGAAAACGGGACAGCTCTAAAAGTAACATGGACTGAGCAAGCAGTATACATAATTCATAATCTAGAACCATGAAAATTCTCTACGTTATTCCATCGATTCTTTTCCAGAAAATCATTTTGTTCAAACTTTACTTTTATTTCGTTTTCAGCAGTAGCAATGCGCCGTGCTGTCTCGTATAACAGACGAGACGGCTCCAAATAGTTTTTTGTAGGATCTAAGAAGACGAAACTAATTTACAAATCACAATAAATTTTAATGTTTATATATTAAACAATGCTAGAACTTTTAAAACACAGTAAACCAAAAACGGATCTAGAGGGGATCCCGGGATCGATCCCCAACCCAGCAGAGACCACAACGAAACAAATTTTTTTGGCAATTGAGTCCAACGATCGCGTCGGACTTTTGGCGCCCGAGTTTTTTATTAGGATTTCCACTTTTTTTACTTTTACGTTTGGAAATAGTCAACATCACGTATGATGGTACAAAATGAAGCTAATTTTAACCCTTTTTCACGTGAATATTTTCTATTTCCCCTGAAACATACTTTAATGCTACGATTCGAACTCCAGTGACTGGAGTGGGAGGTGTACACCATCACCACTCAGCTATAGGAGCTTGACGCTCGAGCCCGAGGGGCTCTCACGTCTTGTGGTGATTTAGTACTATGTATACGTGTTGCAATATTGTTAAACACGGTGCGATATATACTATTTAACGTATATACACTTCGCTGAGTTGCCTACAGGCAACTGAATGTGAGAAGGGGTTAATCTAATGATCGCTTTGTTTTGTTTTCGGTGGCCAAAACCAAACTTTATGCGTTTGGGATTTCGCTCGTTTAAAGTTTTCAATCTCTTGTACAGTGATAAAATGTCATACAATGGTGCCTCATCTCTCAAATCAGAGGGGTGGTCTCGGATATCCAAGAGGCGTCAATGACATATAAAAAATCCAACGTCGGATACTCCTACCAGAACATCTTTAGATCCGTTGCTGCGGTAAACCTTAAAATTTGTTATTTGGTTTAATAAGATTAAAGCTTGTTTTCTGATGGAAGACTGCCTTTGTAGGTTGTAGAGAAAATTTAACTATTAAACAAAACAAAAAACTTAATTTTGAAATTATGTTAAAACTTGCACCGACAAAACTTACACTGTGCCTGTAGCGCACGATGTCCCTTCAGCAAGAGTGTAAACGTATAGTAAAAATAACGGAAACGGAAAACAAATATTGAAGTATAAAAGTTTAAAAGATGTTTTTGTCATTACGATTGACACATGCAAATATTAACCGGGCCGTCATATGTACTTTTATAGAAAAACAGCAGATATACCCAAATTTAAGATTTTGGATCAATTTTACTTTTTATATTTCAAAACAAACAACTGCAATGCGTATAATATGTATACACATATAACAGAATTTTCGGCATTTCTATTACAAAACAGACAATAATTTTAACCGGAAACGGATATTCGATTTACACTGTGCTGACACAATTTTCAACAAAGCTTTGTCAAACCTTTTATATGAGCGATCTGCAAGTACGACATTACAGTATTCAACGTTTGACTGAAAGCCCACGTTAACAAACCGCCAGATGCCGATTGAGGCCAACGAAATCCAAGTAACCTGTTAATATACAAATTTAAAAACTTTTCACTGTATGGCAGGGTACAGCCGGAACTCTTGTTCTGGCTGCAAAACAACCTCCAGTTCCTGCACAATTTTTGCCGGAGATGGCGAAATTCAGGAACATAGCGAAATTTTTACGCAATTCTGAAAAAATGTATTATTGGCGACTTTTTAAATCTATATTTACCGGGATCAATTTGCCAAACTGAACTTTAAAGAGAAACTTCTGACACCACCTTGTTCAGGTAAAAAATAGACATTTTAGACCTATTTTAATTATAACATTTTTACTTCTTCTTGGATTCGGAAAATTTGCCAATCTCGACCTCTGACTACTGTAGTTTTCAACAGATTTACAAGAATACTTTTTACTTAAATAGGTATTGAGGGTTGCGATTAGCTTATAAACTTAATGGTTATCCCAACCAACAACAAAACAATTGCTATTTCCAAGAATGTCATTGAGTAACAATTTTAAACCAAAACCTCATCCGACTATAAACTTTCATGCGGATAATCATGGGAATTATCCTTGGGATAACCCGCAATTCCGCCAATAATTAAGCGTAGTGGTTTGCAAGTGTTGCAAACGGACGGTCTCAAGCAGTTAAGAAACAAGCCGAATTCTAACGAAAATATAATCGCAGTTTATTAATTTGCAATGTTTTTAAACGTTATTATTTTAAAAATGCTGAAATCTTGTCTGAATTACAGTTTAAACATATTTGGCACAGCAGTAGCAACTGTCAAATCGACGAGACACATTCAATCAAAATTTGAAGAAAAGTTTCAGCAGACGTCACGGAGAATATAATTATAGCATTGAACTAAAAAGCGTGGGATCCACATAAGAACCAACCTTTCTAAAAGGTTGTGCAGCGCGTCTTAATGAGATTGTTGGAAACTCTATAACTTGCATTTATAGTCACGTAAAACATGGCTATACGCTGCAAAAATATGCTGAGTCAAATTGTGAGTCGAATTTAACTATGGCGGAGTCAGATTTTGACTCAGTTTGTGTTGTCCGCAAAAAGCCTATTTCGGAAACAGTCAATTTGACTCACCATATTTGCAGTGTACGAGAAGTTCGATCACTCTTAGTAATGAACTCCCCTTCTGACGGACAATTACCGACATAATTTTGATACTAAATTGTACGTTAAATTACTATAACCCCGTGGCTGCATGGAGATCACCACCGTTTCAAGACTATTTCCAATCCCACCCCCATCAGTATCCGCATCCCCATGACATCCTTAGCTTTTTCAGATCAAATTTCAGCTCGTCAAATGTTTTGTTCATATGACCGCAAACGGACACTGATTATTACCGGAAACGTTACTTATTACACACATGGTAAATACTTAGGTATGCAATAACTGCGGTCATCCAATATTACACATACCATATGACGTCAACATGCTTCGCTTTATTAACCACACCTTCTTCTATCACCTTGAACGCTTCGTTTACTGTTGGATAAAAGCAACGTTCAATAATTTCCTTAAAATTTAAAACAAATACTCTAAAAAAAATTCTAGCATAAACCGATTTCATAAATCTTAAACTACACAAAATAGATTATATGAATGGTTTGTTGTATTAAGCAGTGCCGTTGTGTGAGCCTTAATTTACAACAATTTAGTTTAGAACTATATATTGAGTTTGGTGTGCCAAAATTGCACTAATAAGCTATATTTGGTTTCAACGTGGGCTCGCAGCCTGGGGGACTCATCCCCCCCGCCTGGAAAAATTTTGGCCAACACCAAGAAATGGTTTAAACTTGCTTGTAAGTCAACTCAAACCCTTGTATACCCCTCCTAAAAAATTTTCAGCCCCCCCTAGCAAGGTGAGCTGACTTAGCGCTTGTTTGAAAACGGCAATTAGTCGCCGCCAAGCCTAATTATTTTTAACAATAAATTTAATTTGCTCATTCTTGCAGTTTCTGAAATGTAAAATTAAGTGTGAATTAAACCTTTTCAGACAATTTAATCGTTTGCTATCAAACAAGCAATTCTCGATCGACATAATCACGCGGCTACAAATGTGTGAAAGCTTAAAGTCTAAAGCGAACACATAATGGTCTGTCTGAGTGCTTGTTCGGAGACTGTTAAAATTCCTTAAGTACTAAGAGCGCCGCTGTGGTTCAAAGTTTCAACACAATAATTTTTTATACTGCATTACAGTGTACACTGCACTTTTTGCGTTCAAGCGGAACAATTTTACGTTTCACCGTTTAAAGCAAAAGCAATTATTTTTATAGTTTGCTTATGACAATTCAGATCGCATTCAATAATACGCTTTCCTCGATGCGCAGCTGTTAAAATACTCTTGACTGGTGTAAAAAATACGTTGTGTGCTAAAAGTTGAATGTAAACTTTTCCGCCTTTGGTCTCGAAACTGATTATTCGTGCTGCCTGTAGTAAGCGAAACTATATAAATTCTTATTAAACATGGTTAATAATATTTTAAGTATCTTAAGAATTTGGCTCAGAAAAAATGTTAGTTGTTTTTTTTGGTCACACAACACTTATCATTAAACAGCAGGTCAAGTGTTCCTGTACATTTGAAAACTACGTAACCCAAAATACCTTATCCGTTATCTTATTAGCTTCGTAACATTTTTCTTCACTTCGATCAATAGACCTGACAATGCTTTCTACTTCCATGGAAGCTACCGCCACCCGACGCCTGCCCTGTTGCTGATAATCATAAAATCCTTTGTCTGTAAAGTAACAAATTGATAATTGCCTCAAAACTGCTTTATATGCTTACAAACAACCATATCTTTGAGCAAACAAACTGCATTCTTATCAATTATAGCAAAATAGGACTGACCGGATATATATTTCCATAATAATTTGTGTCCGCTTCTTAAGTCATGCAATTAATAAGAATTTGTATGTATTTTTTGATACGTAGATTTTAACCACATCAGCAAATCTAATCTTTTCAAGCCAACATTCGCCAAACCTTTGTTACTAAAAAATTTGACAACATTGTTTTCCGTTCTTAGACGTTTTTTCTCTGTTAATAGCATTAACCGAAAGTGTTATATTTACCGGTGTGGTAGGCTTAAGCTAACAATATTCCGTTGAACCCAAATAAAGGTATATATTCACGGACAGAATTAAGAGCGGTCGCCTTCCGAACCGCGGCTCTGATCGCGAACGCCTGTTTATTGGACGCCACCGCTCACAAACACGCGATTTAAATTAGTCGTGGATACTGCGATCATAACCGCGATTGTTAGTACATATTAAATTTTGCAATCATTGGCTAGCTTGGTTACAACCGTGGTTTGACACGCGATCGGGATAGCGTCTCCAAACGCGACAGCTCGCGATCAAAAAATTCAACAGCGATTGCAGAACCGAGAGAACAGACGCAACCGTGATTTTACTACGCAGTTAACTCTGTCCGTGACTGTAGCTTTAGCTGTGAATTTCAATCAAAAAATTTAATTGGACACACAAAACTCATGTTTCATAAATTACAAAGTATTTTACGTTTAGTGTACCGATATTACCGAAACACTCATAAATGTACACTTAAATGCACGTCTTGAACTCAACGCAGTCAACACTTACCAACTTTGTTTCCAAGCCTATTTTTGGCAATTAGGCTTGGAATAAGAACGTCAGTTAACGAATAACCAAACCCGCTAGACGCAACGCGCATAAATGTGTCTAAGCCTAAAACAAAAATGTACGTAGTTGTCGTGTTTGACGAATCTGCTCAAATCTATTTCCGATATCGATTTGCACAATTTGAATATTTACAGAAATATATTTGTCTTGTGAACATACTACCTATTTGTATCTGTAAGAGAATACCGGTGAATATTTCATGCTCATTCTTGTAATAAATAAATGACAAGCTATAATTTACAAGGCTCAGCGCGCTGGCTGCGGTACACAACTCTGCGATACAACACAAATAAACGTAAAATATCATATGCGTCGTGCGACGGAGTCCGACACCCGCAACATCTTAGTCGACGAATCATAAAACAACTTACTAATTAAATCGATCATAGCAAATGGTCCTATTGGAAATCCGAAATTTGTTATTGCCTGATCAACCCGAGAAGGCGTTAAGCCATAGTTTTCAACCAAGTCCACAGCCTAGAAAAATTTAATTCAACAACAAAAATTATGGTCTACACGTTTTGTCTTGTCATAATTTTGACCAATCACATGAGTTCGACATAACCTAAAAAGATGTTTTCTACATCTGTCACCGTTTGATGGTCAGTTATCAAAATAGTCTAAACTTTCTACAATATTGAATACGATGCCATAATTTTTTCTGAGCCGAATTGCCTAATATATTGAAGAAAATCCGATGGGTTGCTTACTTTTTCAGGTAAACCTTTTAAGATCATTAGAAAATTAAATTACCCCATTAAATGAAGGTTTATTATTTATCGCTACACGGTGGATTACAATTTAAAACAGACCAGAAAAAATTAAAACCAACCTCAGCCAAATAAACGCCCATAGTTCGATTGGCAACAA
>JASANG010003396.1:0-35226 GCA_030248215.1 Enoplolaimus lenunculus
AATTCAGAAATAACCATCTCGCTAGTTGAAGTATAATTGCAAGCAAAATAGTTTGCCGTTTCAAACACACCGACTCAGTGTTCTTGGAGGCACCACGTGCCTTGCCAAGTCGTAATCATGTTGCCGTAAAAACTATCCGTAGTCCAGTGTGCTTGTGGAATATAAAGAAGAAATATGTGATTGCTTCAAATGACTTAAACGCAGAGTAACACTTTTCTAGACGAAAACTTTCCCAGAGGGTGCACGGGCAAGTCCCCCGTACCACTCTGGCTTCGACCCTGGTATTCTTACATATTTTTGTTGCAGATGCGCTAAAGATCACTACATACTCGATGATTTGACGTACAGTGAAGATTTAATTGCAGGCACTCCGGCTTCAGTATTTAAATTTGCTGATCAGGCGCATGTGTTTTTCGCGTGCCAAGTCCGCCTGGGCCTTAAGGCGGAATCTGGTGGAATATGTCCGGTAACGCTATATCTGCCAGTTTCAAAGGGCCAATGTAAAGAACAGAAACGGAACAGTATTATAAGCATATTCCTAAACCTAAGCCTAAGCCTAGGCCTAAGCCTGAGCGTAAGCGTAAGAATGAGCGTATGCCTAAGCCTGAGCGTTAAGCATAGGAATGAACATATTCCTAAGCCTAAGCCTAAGCCTAAACCTAAGCCTAAGTCAAGCAAAAGAATAGCATAAAGCTTAAGCTTCTATTGCAGTCCCACAGAAAAACGTTCCGCCCCTGATCTTTACATGGGCGGTTTTTCGAATTAAAAATTCAAATCAAATATGCAAATCGGTGTATTTTTGGAAAAATTATTTTTTTTATTTCGGAACAAAACTTAGAACCTCAAAAAAATTAAATTTTTCTGAAATTTCAAATTTGAGCTGAATGATAATTAGAGGAACTCTTGAAGTTTGTTCAATAAAGATTTAACCTCAATGCTTTGTATCTTTCTCAGAGTCCGCATTGTTTTTCTGAGGTTATCTAAGAGTAACAGAGCAAGCTAATCTGACATTGAAGTGGATATCAACATTTTGATTACACTGTAAATTCCAATGAGTTGAATAATCAACTCAGCTAGCGAGTTACTTATTTCTGAGTTAATAACAGTAAGCATTAACTCACTCTGAGTTAATAACAGTAAGCATTAACTTACTCTGAGTTAATAACAATAAGCATTAACTCACTCTGAGTTGATTTGATTTTCACTTTCCGTTGATTTGATTCGTGGAGAGTTGATCAGTTAACTCAGATTGAGTTAAATCAACTCACAATTCTGAGTCCTGATTGTTATAATTCAGACTGAGTAATTCAACTTATTCTGAGTTAAAATCAACTCACCGGAATTTACAGTGTATGAACCGACACAGTAGCGGATCTGGTCTTTGGTATTATCACCAAGATTTAAAAGATAGCACAGTTAACGAAAATCTGGCAACAAAAACGAGCCAATACCAGTGCATTTATTTGCAATAAATGTTTTGTATGTTGTAACACAAACACCGTGAATTTCAGTGAGCTGATTTTAACTCAGAATGAGTTGAATCACTCGGGCTGAGCTAGGACAATCATAACTCAGAATTTTGTGTAGATTCAATTCATTCTGAATTAATTAGTCAACTCACCCAGAGTCAACGCTACTCAGAGTGTGAATCAACTCAATTCGGAGTGAGTTAATGTTTAACTCTCTGAAATTTACAGTGAAGGTTTAGTTTTTGTGGGGGTTTTAGCAGTTGTTAGCAACATTTTCGTTGAGGTCTCAACGGACACCCGCTGTTCCCACACGGTTTTGAATTTTAATTATGCTTGCATTTGCTTTCAGCGTCCAAATTGTGCTACAAAAACCAACCGCTTACGTCGTGTTCGCCGAAATGTGTCTTTTGTAAAGTAAGCTTGTGATTGTTGCCATATTCTCAAATGTCACTTATTACCAGTTGATGATAGATCCTGTAAATTCCATCACAGTCAATGCTGATACTACTTGCGATCTAACTTTTACTGGCGTCGCAGCTTCTGGTAGCTTGTTTACACTGTTAATTCCATTGAGTTAATTAATCACCTCCGACGGAAAGTTAGTTATTTCTGCGTTAAGAGCAGTAAACTTTAACTCACTCAGAGTTGAAATTCTCACTATGAGTTGAGTTGACTCTGGGGGAGTTGATGAATTAAACTAGAATGAGTTGAATGAACACGCACAGGTGAGTGCTGATAGTCCTAACTCAGACTCAGTGATTAAACTCGTTCTGAGTTAAAATCAACTCACTGGAAGTTGCAATGTAGGCGCAACACAAATTTGAGAATACAGGTCCGCAAATAGACCCGGGATTGAAAAAGTATTACGGTCTTCATGTTAAAAATTAATTTTATTCGACGCGTGGAGCCGCTGAGCATTGCATTAAAATTTATTTTTATTGGTGACGCGCATCGCCGGACGTTGGCGTTCGGCAGAGTACTGCGACGTCAATCGTAGCAGTTGAGTATACTGTTGTAGATTGTCAATTCCAAAGAGTTAAATAATCAGCTCAGACGGAAAGTTAGTTATTTCAGAGTTAATAACAGTAAACTTTAACTCACTCTAAGTTGACTTGATTCTCACAGTGAATTGAGTTGACTCCGGGGGAGTTGATTGTTTAGATCAGAACGAGTAGAATCAACTCAGAATTGTGAGTTCTGATAGTACTAACTCAGTCTGAGTAATTCAACTCATTCTGATTTAAATTAACTCACTGGAATTTACAGTGTAACTCTATCAGTTTTAGTATGTTTACATTTAAGCCTGGTTTGTTTCTATTTGGTTTAACTGTGCTTTTTCAAAACAGACATTCAGTGAAAGAACAGTCGATTGTGCATTAATACTTCAACCAAAAATATGGATATGCCACTTTTAGTGCCGTTTCGGGTTCTGGTGGGTCTGAATACGAGTAAGCTAAGGTTCTGGATTACATTTTTTGCTTAGGCTACACTTTTTTCAACGCTTAAGCTTAGGCTTAGCTACCCTTTTTTCAACGCTTAAGCATAGGCTTAGCTACCCTTTTTTCAACGCTTAAGCTTAGGCTTAGCTACCCTTTTTTCAACGCTACAGCGTAGGCTTAGCTACACTTTTTTCCACGCTTAAGCTTAGGCTTAGGCTTAGGAATTTGCTTAATATACTGTTACGGCCCTAAAAGTAACATTGGTCACAGATACAACAAAATCGGGTGAACGGATTGTTGCAGTTTTCTAAAAGTATGAAAAAGAATGGAAACGACTTGTTTTTGAATTAACGCAATTTGTATTTAACAACGTTTTTTCAGGAATAATTCAACTCACCGTTCAAATATTCCTGGACAAGACGTTGATTTGCAAGCACCTGCGTTATTAATATTCGATATTGATGACGATGAAAATTCAGGTAGGAATTTTAAAATGTTTGAATTTTTCACAAAATATTTTCGATTTCGAAAATGGTTTTCCGGTTTCCAATTTCTAAAATGATTTTTCGGTATAATTTTGTTTGAATTTTCCATAAAATATTGCCAATTTTGAATATGGTTTTCGTTTTCCAATTTCTAAAATGGTTTTTCGATATAAATTTGTTTGAATTTTTTGTAAAATGTTTTCAATTTCGAAAATGGTTTTTCGTTTTCCAATTTCTAAAATGTTTTTTCGGTTTCTAATTTCTTAAATGGTTTTTCGTACAAATTTGTTTGAATTTTTCATAAAATATTTCCAGTTTCTAAAATGGTTTTCTGGGCATTTTTTGTCGTCTTATAATTAACTCAGTTTTAAATAAAATTTTTATTCGGTTAGATGTCAAACAGAAATGGTTCGCAGTGTCACTGCCAGTACACCGTATTGCCAGATGTTTCTAAATTTTAGCGGCTCTGTTTGTGGAATCTTACTAAAGTATTTACTTAAATTAAAACTGAGTAGTTAATTGACTAGCGTGTCTAAGTGAATACTTATCATTTCGAACAAAAATAGAAATATCTAATGTCAGAAGCGAAAAGCTATACATTTGCTTAATATTACGAGGGTACCAAGAGGTTGCAATTTCACAATACACAGTAAATTCTAATCAGTTGACTAATCAACTCAGCTAGAGAGTTAGTTATTTCTGAATTAATAACAACAAACATTGAGTGATTCCACTCATTCTGAGTTAAAATCAACTTACTGGGATTTACAGTGTACGATGTCCTTTCAGTATTAAAGGTTTAGTTCATATAGATTGCATATAACATTTCGGATGCACCCAAAACACATTAAGGACCCTAACAACATTCCGCACCTTTGGATAAAACATGAAGGTTCAAACCTAACCCATTAATAGAATCCTTGGCGTATTAAGCGTAGCTTTAAAACCTAAAAGTAACAAGTTGTACGCAGCCGGTCCTATGCAGTACACTGTAAAAAATGGTGAGTCAAATTGACTCTCTCCGAAATAGGCGTTACGGGACTACACAAACTGAGTCAAATTCGATTCCGCCAGAGTCAAACATGCGACTCAGTGAATCGAATTTGACTCTGCCGGAGTCGAATTTTGACTCAATTTGTGTAGTCCCGTAGAGCCTATTTCGGAGGAAGTCAATTTGACTCACCATTTTTTGCTGTGTAAAAATTATGAAATTTCATGAAATTTTCAGAGTTACCTCCAATAACCCCTCAAACCAGAGACTTAACATTTTCGTCGCAACTGTTTCGTTTGCTGGAAGCCTCAGGACGTCGCGATCCGTTAACAGGAACTCCACTGGATGTTTGCTTGTCCCATGCTGTGTTCGGAGTGCTTATGTTAGCACTTGCAGCTGCGGTCTTGACAAGCATTGCGTTAGCTTTGTGTTCTTGTTTACGTTGCCGGTCGTATGACGTATCGCCTGAAAAGTAAACGACTCAAATCGAAGACAAAAAGAGAACAAATGAAAGAAACATTTTGCAAAGAAAGAAAGAAACAAACAAACATAGAAAACGAGAAAAAACAAACAAAGAAAACGAGAAAAAACAAAGAAAGAAAACAAGAAAAAACAAAATATAAAAGAAAGAAAGAAAGAAGGAAACAAAGAAAGAAAACGAGAAAAAAACAAAGAAAGAAAACAAGGAAAAACAAAGAAAGAAAACAAGAAAAAACAAAATAAAAAGAAAGAAAGAAAGAAACTAAGTAAAAATAAAAAATGAAAGAAACAAAAAAGACAAAAAGAATAAAAACAAGCAGATTTTAAATAATTAAAAAACTAAGTCGAAACAGTGAAAAACGAAAGTAAAAGACAACTCAAATTTTGATTGCTAATCTTGAATGCCCGTAACTGCAGAAATTTTTCTTCAGACCCTTATTTTTAAATAATTTTGGTAAATTTGACCCAAAAACTAAAATACAGTAGTGGATTATGACTTGACTTTATATTAAAGGATTGCAAACGTCCTGAAATCTCATTCTGCAACCTTGAAAATTAGTTTCTGTTAATTTATGAGTTATTATTAATATTACAAGATACCACTCTATTATTCTCAGGTATTTTTAAATTTGTATATATATTTTTTGCGTAATTTAATTGTTTTACCACTGTACTTCCGGATTTGCAATATTTTGATTTGTGCAATTATTTTGATTTTAGCCCGTGTTATACATTTAAAAGTATGCGTATTTCTACTGCAGACAGCAATTCAGTAGACTTAAGCTTTACACTGTAAATTCCAATGAGTTGAATAATCAACTCATCTAGTCAGTTAGTTATTTAAACGTTAATTCACTTTGAGGTGAGTTGATTTTCACTTTCAGTTGAGTTACTTCCGCGTAAAGTTGATGAATAAGTAAGAATGAGTTGAATTAACTAAAAATTCTCAGTTTTGATAGTCCTAACTCAGACAGTGATTTAACACATTCTGAGTTAAAATCAATTCACTGAAATTTACAGTGTAGCTTTAATCATTACGGCTAAGTTTATTTTTGATTTTAGACTATCACTGTAAATTCTAGTGAATTGATTTTAACTCAGAGAGTTGAATGCACTCACAAGTCTGAGCGCTGCATTAGGTCTGTCTGAACTCAGAATTTTGAATTCAATGAGCTCATTATGAATTATTTAATCCACTCACCAGGAATTAAACCAGCTCAGAGTGAGTTAATGTTTTCTGTTATTAAACCAGAAACACTCCGAAATCGCTAATTCTCCCTCTGAGTTGATTAATCAATTCACTGGAATTTACACTTGTGCTTAGGCTTAAGCTTGTGAACAATGGCGTTAATTTTTGTACATTTTTTCATATACAAAGAACATTTTCAAACTGAATAGCAATGGTTTCGCTGTAAATTCCAGTGAGGTGAATTTAACTCAGAATCAGATGAATCCACTCGGAAGCTTAATCTTTGAATTAGGTCTTTCAGAACTCAGAATTCTCTAAATTGATTGAAATTATCCAGAGTTCGTTAATCAACTCATCCGGAATTAAATTATATTTCCTGTTTCATTAATCCAGGAATAACCAGAAATGACTAATTCACTCGCTGTCTGAGTTGATCAGTCAACTTATCGGAATTTAACTGTGTAGCGTTTTTAAACTGGCTATGTATTTTAAAGACTGTAATTTTAAAAAATTAAACTTATCTCTAGTTACACTGTAAATTTCAATGAGTTGATTAATCAATTCAGCCCGCGAGTTAGTTATTTCTGAATTAATATCAGTAATGTTAACTCACTCTCAGTTGAGTTGATTCTTCCTCTGAGCTGAGTTGACTCTGGGTGAGTTTATTAATTAACTCAGAATGAATTGAATCTACTCAAAATTCTGAGTTCTGATAGTCCTAACTCTTACTGAGTGATTCAACGCATTCTGAGTTAAAATCAACTCACAGAAATTTACAGTGTAAAAACAAGAAAGTTTAAGATATTAGAAGTTTTAAAATGAAATTTTAAGATTTTAAAATGTATTTACGTTCCTTAAGTTTCAGATAATTAATCAACTGACCAAGAATCAAATCAACTCATAGTGAGAAATGACTCAACTCAGAGTGAGTTAATGTTTCCTGATATTAATTCACAAATAACCAACTCGCTAGCGGAATTAATTAATCAACTCATTGAAATTTACAGTGTACATGTAGTTTATTCGTTCGAAAGCCTATCACTGACTAGTAATAGTGCTATTGACATTTGGAAATACAGACCTCCTAAACCAGGGACTATTTAACCTACACAGTGGCGGATCCAATAATATTTGACGGGGGGGAGAGTGGGATGGCAAAAGTTATAAGACGCAAAAATTGTAATGTAGAGACCTTAACATTTTATCGCCAGAACATTCTGACGAGGAGTGAAATAACATAATTCAATTTATATTAATTGTTTTTATATTTTGTACATTTATTGTTTTTTATTGTGTTTTTTGTTTTTATGTTGAATAAAATGTTTGAAGCAAACAATAATAATTTTCTGCTTTCTTCAAAGGAAACCATTAACTGCTCAAATAGAAATGTTGCTGAAAATCGTTGCAATTTCACTGTTTGGTAACTTTTTCAATAACTTTACACAATGATTATGTAGCAAACCTTGAGAGCTTTTGAAACTAAAGTTTTGCGAATTCGCGTCCGTTTCATAATACAGCACTACACAAACTGAGTCAAATTCAACTCCGGCAGAGTCAAACGTGCGACTCAGTGAATCGAATTTGGCTCTGGCGGAGTCGAATTTTGACTCGATTTGTGTAGTCCCGTAAAGGCTTTTTCGGAGGGAGTCAATTTGACTCACCATTTTTTTCAGTGCAATTAAAAGTACCAATACGAGTATTGGTATGTATATTAACAAAAAATATGAATAGAAAGTATGTTTATCTTTTGCCAAATTTTCTGCAAAGACAAGGAAAACACTTTGAACAGACTTCAAATAACCGTCACCATTTCAATAATTAAACAATTTTCTCATACACAAAATTGTGCACTGTATATTCTAATGAGATAATTAACTCAAACGAAAAGTTAGTTATTTCTGAGTTAATAAAGAGTAAACTTTAGCTAACACTGACTAGAGTTGATTCTCACTCTAAGTTGAGTTGACTCCGCGTGAATTGATCAATTAACTCAGATTCAGTTGAATGAACCCACCCGATTGTTAGTTGTGATAGTCCTAACTCAGGCTGAGTGATTCAATTCAATCTAAATTAAAATCAACCCACACCAGTTTCCAGTGTGCCATCCCTAGCAGCAATCGTTATATTAACATTATGTATTGGATTTTCACTAGAAAGCTAGCAATAAATCGACAGCAATAGTATTTTATGCATCGAATCTATTTTTACAACTCCCTACGTAACCTCGTAACTTTATTTCCGCCGATAAAAATATAGCTCTGGAGCACACACTGTAAATTTCATTGAGTTGATTTTAACTCAGAATGACTTGAATCACTCAGTTTGACAGAGTGTAGGGTTATCAGAACTCAGAATTTTTAGTTAATCCAATTCTTTCTGAGTTGATTAACCAACTCACCCACAATCAACTCAACTAAGCGTGAGAATCAAACAAATGAGAGTGAGTTAATGTTTACTGATTTTAATACAGAAATAACTAGCGCGCTAGCTGAATTGATTAATCAACTTATTGCAATTTACGGTGCATGCCAGTAACCAGCTCCAGGTCAACGTTATACAGTGTACCAAAATCGTTTTAGGAGGGGCATGCAGTTGCATTCTCAAAGCTTGAAAGCCGAGCGAAATTTTGTCCAACGTAAAGAACAGGGGTGGAACATTACTATAACCAAATACTTAAGCCTAAGCCTAAGCCTAAGCGTAAGAATCAACATATTCCTAAGCCTAAACGTAACAATAAACATATTCCTAAGCCTAAGCCAAAGCGTAAGAATGAACGTATTCCTAAGCCTAAGCCTAGACCTAAGTCTAAACCAAGCGAAAAAATCCGTCTAAGCCTAAACGTAACAATAAACATATTCCTAAGCCTAAGCCAAAGCGTAAGAATGAACGTATTCCTAAGCCTAAGCCTAAACCTAAGTCTAAACCAAGCCAAAAAATCCGTCTAAAGCTTTACGCTTACTCTATTGCAGTCCCACAGACAAACGTTCCGCCCCTGATCTTTACATGGGCCGAAACGTCTATCAAGGCGGCAATATTTGTCGAAATCGATCTGAACCTTCTTGCTCCACCCTCCGCCTACGGTCCGACTGGTTCGAGTCTCAATCAAACTTTTGACGTTTTATTACGTGTTCAAATGTTTACATCGGTGACGTTTCGTACCATTGTTTTTGACAGAATATACAGTATATATATTACATAATATTTCATGTAATAATGATGGCTTGTAAATTATGAAACATCGAGAGAGGCGGAAACTCTTGGGGTCCCGCATGCATGATACCAAATGCACCATCGGGTGTTGCGTTTTTGGCTCGCTGACCCCCCCCCTTGTTTAGAGGGCGGTCGGTATCACATGAATACCTCTAAATTTATAAGGAAATCGTGACTGATGCCGTGTACATAAAGTTCGGCCCATGTATAGAACAGTACCGGAACAGTAGTATAAGCATGTTCCTAAGCCTAAGCGTATGGATAAGCCTATTCCTAAGCCTAAGCCTAAGCCTAAGCCTAAGCAAAAAAAATTAGTCTAAAGCTTAAACTGACTCTATTATAGCCCGTCCGGAAAACGATCCGGCCCTGTTGTTTACATGGCCTTAAAATTGCATGGTTTAGCACCGGTTGTACCCCTCTCTAAATGAGAGGGTGCAGGGAAAACACGCAACGCGTGCCGGGTATATTCTTTTCTACACAGGATGTACCCAGTTGCATCACTCTTGTTAAATAGCGATTATCCATTCTTGGTAGAATTAATGTCTTTATTGAATAATCATTCACGATGTGTTAATTCTATTTTAAAAGTCTACTCACTAAAAATATACTTAAAGTTAAGCAAAACTGTTGCCGAATTAAGTGTCGGTTTTACTTACTATGGTGTTTGGCAAATTTTTACTTAATTTTAAGCAAACGCAAAATTTTTAGCTTAACATTTACTTAATTAATCAGTAAATGACAGCAGTAGTTTTACTTAGTTACATTATTTACGCAAAGATTTGCTCATTATTTAGTACACTTATACTTAAAAAGTTAGTAAAACGTAACTATAGTATTTTAAGTAAAGTGTTTTTTACAGAGTATACTTGTTTCTTGGAACCGTATGTCTCTACTTTAACTTTGTAGTTCCGTTTTTTACTGTAATACTAAGCTGTATTATTTGTTCTATTTTGTTTCGCTTACCTGGTACAGAATGAACTAACTTTTCTCGATTTTCATGTATTTCGTTGCAATAAAACTTGTGTGTATCACAGTTAACTTTTTAAGCGATATACAAGAGGCATCTGACTGAATACGCCCGTCCGGAGAACGGTGGGTCATTTGAGGTTAGATGGAATATTTTCAGATGTGTGCAACATTCGCCGATCAATAGTTTGATGCGTTTCCTCACACTGTAAATTGCAATGAGTTGATTAATCAATTCAGCTAGCGAGTTAGTTATTGTCGAATTAATATTTGTAAACATTAACTCTATTCGAGTTTAGGTTATTATCACTCTGAGTTGAGTTAATTTTGATCGAGTTGATTAAGTCACTCATAATGTGTTGAATTAAATCAGAATTCTGAGTTCTCATAGTTCTAACTCAAATTGAGCGATGTAACTCATTCTGAGTTAAACTCAACTCACTGAAGTTTACAGTGCATCAAGGCTGAGAATATACCCATAGATCGTAACTTGAATACGCGCATCTGCATCCAAAATATTGCAGGTTTTTGTATTTACATTTCATGATAACTTAAAAAATAGTAATTTCTTGTCAAAAATATGTAGTTTTGTTATAAAATTGTTATCATGATTGCTAGCGAGCTTACAGTGAACAAGATTAAATTAACTTGCAGCGTCGTTGTTATTCTGGGGTAAGTTGTAATGAAAGCGTGCAATTATTGCAAAAACAATTTTAGGTAGAACGTTTTATAGACGACACTGTAAATTCCAATGAGTCGATTAATCAAGTCACCTAGCGAGTTGGTTATTTCTGAGTTAATATCAGTAAACATTCACTCCCTCTCAGTCCAGTTGATTTCCACTCTAAAATGAGTTGACTCTGGGTGAGTTGATTAACTCAGAATGAAATGAATCAACTCAAAATTCTGAGTTCTGACAGCGCTAACTCAGACTGATTCAACTCTTTCTGAATTAAAATCAACTCACTGAAATTTACAGTGCACACACTGTAAATTTCAATGAGTCAATTTTAACTCAGAAAGAGCTGAATTACTACTCGGTCTGAGTCAGGACTATCAGAACTCAGAATTTTTAGTTGATGCAGTTCATTGTGAGTTAACTAATCAACTAAACAAGACTCAGATCAACTCATAGTGAAAATCACCTCAACTGAGAGTGAGTTAATGTTTACTTATATTAATTCAGAAATAACCAACTCGCTAGCTGAATTGATTAATCAACTCGTTAGAATTTACAGTGCAACGTTTGTGTTTGAAATGTTCGGGGAAAAATAAAGCAGGATAAGGAAGCTACGACCAGTGGTTCACTAGCTAGGAGGGTTGGCGAGGCCTGAGCCTGGCCAATTTTTAAAAGCAGAAAATTTTGCGTCAACATAAAGAATGGAAATAATGTAAAAAAAATTGTACGGTCATTTTGCCTAATTATTATTAAAATTGCATTTGGTTTCTCGTTCAGTTCGGTCGCGAAGTATTTTTTCACTGTTTCTATTTTGCGCCTCAGCGCAGACGAGCTCTCTCTACACTGTATAATCCAATGAGTTAACTAATCAACTCAGACGGAAAATTAGTTATTTCTGAGTTTTAATAACAGTAAACCTTAACTCACTCTGAGTTGACTTGAGATTATCGCTGTGAGTTGAATTGTCGCCGGGGGGTTGATTAATTAAATCAAAATCTGCCTGAGTCAACTCAGAATTGTCAGTTCTGATAGTACTAACTCAGACTGAGTAATTCAACTGATTCTGAGTTAAAATCAACTCACTGGAATTTACAGTGTAGTCTGATTGTTTTGATCAGGCGTTGCGTATCAGAATGTGAACTTTGCATGTGCCGGGTGCGAGTAGTATTTTGGCGTTTTTGCCTGCAATCATTTTTGTTGCCTGTTTTGTTTCTTACAGAATGGTTTTTGAGGATGCTGATTCGACTTCGTCAAGTTCCTTGGCAAAATCAGGTCAGTTAAATTATTGACAATTACGTCATCCAGAGTTCAAACGTATCTTAAATGGGAGGCGTTTACTATCGTCGCTGGACCACACGAATTTGGGTTGCGCTATACTTGACGTCCGGCGACGGACAGCGCCGTACGGATGACGGACGGTACCGTATGTCAAAAAAGCATAGCGCAACCCTTTGGCGTTGAGTCGCAGGAACTGTTATGTTACGCCTTGTGGAAATTTGCAATATCGATTCGATCCGTGAATTGTTATTTGACGTGCGTAGTCTCACAAAGTAACCACGGTCACATCTACGGAAGCAAGGGGGGGGCGCTACTTTACGGCAGCTTTGTTAGGAAAATATTCTCTGCCCCCTCTAGAAACATTCTTGCCCCTCTGCTAGCAATTCCTGGTCATGGTTCTGAAAGTAATGGCACTTCGAGAAAAGTTTCTTCATTTTAAATGTAGAAATAAAAGTTAAAATGAAAAATATTTATTACCCATAGAATCCAAGTTGTCCTTTGCCGGAATAAAATTTTTCGCATCGACAACTTTTAGAAATCATTTCTTGAAAATATTTTCTGCAATTTATTAAAACAGCCAAAGACAGTTCGCTTAGACAAACGCATGACCACAAAGCTGTGAACTCTGCATATTTTTTTCAAGCCCACCTGCACTGTAAACTCCGCTGAGTTGATTTTAACTCAGAATGTGTTGAGTCACTCAGTCTGAGTTAGGACTATCAGAACTCAGCATTTTGAGCTGATTCAATTGATTCTGAGTTAATTAATCAACTCACCCAGAGTCAGCTCAACTCAGAGTGAGAATCAACTCAACTGAGAGTGAGTTAATGTTTACTGATATTAATTCAGAAATAACCAACTCGCTAGCTGAATTGATTAATCAGCTCAAAGGAATTTGCAGCGTGGTACGAGGGCGCCGTCAAAATTTTCATGCAATTACCCCTGCGGACAAATACAAAATGATGATAAGAGCTGCTGGCTGGATCCTGCAAGTGCTGAAATAGACTCCGCTTTCCACGCTCAATGGCAAAAAAAAAAACGTTTCCATGAGATTATGCCGTCCAGAAATGAAATTTTGCAACATCCTGGTTTCATTTGTTATTGCAGATGCATCAAGCGTTGGCTCAACCGGGGCAACAAGCAAAACTTGGTCTACAATGACAAGTACTTCTGCAATTTCTGACAAAATCCTCACAACAAACGCACTCGAGCTTAGTTCGCTGACGTATACCACTCCACAATACTCGTTAACCGGTTAGTTTTTGTACCCACAATTCCCATAGAGGAATCGGCCTGTGAGTCAATTCTTCCTGGGAGAAAAATTGCACGGTAAATTTCAGTGAGTTGATTTTAACTCATAATGAGTTGAATCACTCAGTCTGAGTTAGAACTATCCGAACTCAGCATTTTGAGTGGATTCAATTCATTCTGAGTTTAATTAATCAACTCCACCAGAGTCATCTCAACTCAGAGTGAGAATTTACTCAACTGAGAGTGAGTTAATGTTTAATTGATATTAATTCAGAAATAACAAACTCGCTAGCTGAATTAAATAATCAACTGTTTGAAATTTACAGTGTGGTCTGGGGGAGAAATTGCACACCGGATCTGGAAACACCTAAATTAATAGAATTTAAACGATAAAGCAGTGTTTATTCATTTGATTGTGTCATTGTATCAATAACATTAGAAAGTTTTCAGTTTCTAGAGAAAAGATAAAGTAGTTATCGAAAGTTTAAAGAGTAAAGTGTAAGCATGAAGAGAAGCAGCATCTATGATTGCTAAGCAAAAGTTTATTGGAATATGTTTTTATTACTTCTAAAGTAAAGGAAGTTGGAATGTGCTAAATTATAAAGTGTTGCCGTTACCGATATAAACTCGTTAGGTTGACATGAGTGAATGAAAATTAAATGAATTTCGCAAATTTTTGGTCTAGTATTCGGCGTTACATGACTTAAAGTGAATATTTATCACCAACTAGTGTTATTTGACCAATAATACTGCAAAAACGAAAATTGAAATCAATTGTTCGCTGGCATGTATTTTTCATTTTTCAGTTCCGGATTCGTTTTCCGGGTATTTTGTTCAAATTCCAATCCCGGTTCCAGGTTCCGGTAAATTGTAATTCCGGTTGCGCCTTGCTCTGAAACCAAAATTTAACAGCAGTAATTTTTAAAATGTTGAATTCAAACAAATCTGAACAATTTTAAGCGGAAATTTGCAGCCTTTTTCAAATGTTGTTTTTTCTCTGTAACAATAAAGCACAAGTCTCAAGACAAATTATTTTAAAGAATTCTTTATGTATTTTATTTGCTTTGGTTAATCATTTTTTGCAAGTGTATTTTCAATTTTATCTGTGATCCAGCGTAATGTTGATATTTGAACTTGGAACTCTGGAACTGCATGCGCATTGTGTCGCCGTTCGACGACAACTGCATGACGCTGCTCTGCAAAAAATGGTGAGTCAAACTGACTCTTTCCAAAATAGGCTATACGGGAATACACAAACTGATTCAAATTCGACTCCGCTAGAGTCAAATTTCACTCACTGTTGCACATTTCACTTGAGCGGAGTCGAATTTGACTCAGTTTGTGTAGTCCCTTATAGCCTATTTCGGAGAGAGTCAATTTGATTCACCCTTTTTTGCAGCGTGGAGCCCGTTTGGCACTAATGCCTTGCAGAGATATTACAATCCATACACATAAAGATTATTAACTACTGTACACTGTGTGTTATAGATCAAAGTTCGCCGACCACATCCGGTTTGGGAACTTCAAATGCTGAAACAACGATTGCAGATGCCGGTGGAACCAGTGCTGAAACGCAGGACACGATAACAGATTTGAAAAGTTCAACCGAATTCTATCGAACAGAAATGTCATCAAAGTTGTGGACAGAGGTGATCAGCGCAGGAACCATGGCTGTATCCGGTACATTGTCCGGATTTCAAACAGATCTTTCAACGAAATTTGGTACTGAAAGTGAAACCGCCGTTTCCACCGAATTCAACTCAAAGACAACTTTGTTGGAAAATCAAACGCTTTACGATGCGGACGGAACAGATGGGACTGAAATTGGTGCAACGTCAAATACAAAAACAATAACAACAGCAGAAACTACTTTAACAGTAACAGCAACAAAAACAACAACAGGATCGACTTCAACAACAACAACTACAACAAACACAATAGAAACATCATCAACAACAGAAACAACAACAGGAACGCCAGTAACAACGGCAACAACATCAGCGACAACAGATACAAAAACACGAACAACAGTGACAGCAACAACAACATATTATTCATCGTAAGTACAGTTGATCTTTGAAGCATGAAATCAAGAATTAGGCCAAAATTTAGGTAAATAATTGCAAATCTATTGTAAAAACTTGCAGCTACAAAAATAGGCCTGTAGCCAGCTCACCTTGCTCTAGGAGGGCTATAACTTTTTCAGGAGGGGCATTAAAGAGTTTTCAATAACTTACAAGCAAGGTTGAAAATTTTTTAGAGGGGCCCAAAATTTTTCTAGGGGGGGCTGAGCTCCCCTGCCCCCCTTGGCTACGGTCCCGTGCAGAAGCATCAAGATGTAATATAGGTATAAACTGACTGATATACTGCTTATTTTTGAGAATAATTAGAATTGAATACAAAATATTTCAATGTTTCAAATGTAAACAAAATTGTCAACTTAAAGTTAAACACTAATTTTCACAGCAAAGAAGTCTGTGAAAATGAGTTTTACTACTTCATATTATGCAACGCAAAATTAGTATTAAAATTAGCCCTGGCCGTAAAAAGTGCCAAACATTTAAATTTCGTAAAATTATGCAAAATTTCTCTGCCGAAATCGCCAAAACCTGTAGCAGAAATTCTACCGTAACCGCAGTGGGAGGTGGATTTTTGCCGGTGGCGCAGTTGGAAGCAGACCTCCGGTTGTACCATGATAGAAATTAGTGCAAGTGATATTTTTTGAACCCCGGATGTGCGTCCCGATGTCTTATTGTTTTGATCAGGCGTTGCGTATCAGAATGTGAACATTGCATGTGCCGGGTGTGAGCAGTATTTTGACGTTTATACCTGTAATACTAAACTTTTTGGATTCGTTTTCTTGATTGTTTCGTTTCTTACAGAATGACGTTCGACGATGCTGCTTCAACTTCGCCAAATTCGATAGCAACATCAGGTCAGTTAAAATTTTGATAATTACGTCATTCAGAGTTCAAACGTATCTTAGGTGGGAGGCGTTTACTATCGTCGCTCGACCACACGAATTTGGGTTGCGCTATACTTGACGTCCGACGACGGACAGCGCCGTACGGATTACGGACGGCGTTGGACGGTACTGTGTGTCAAAAAAGCATAGCGCAATCCTTTGGCGTTGAGTCACAGGAACTGTTATGTTACGCCTTGTGGAAATTTGCAATATCGATTCGACCCGTGAATTGTTATTTGACGTGCGCAGTTTCACAAAGTAACCACGGCCACATCTACGGAAGCAAGGAGGGGGCGATACTTTACGGCAGCTTTGTTAGGAAATGATTCTCTGCCCCCTCTAGAAATCAGGGTACAACCAGATGTTTGCCTCCGGCTCCGTCTCTTGCAGAAAATCAGCCTTCGGCTCCGATAGAATATTTGCCGGAGGTTTCGGCAGTTTCGGTAGTAAAATTTTGCGTAATTTGGCAAAATTTATCTGTTTAGCGCGTTTCGTTTTACTTTTGTCACAATTTAGAGGAAATAATTTGAGAAATTTCGCAGAAAATTAGCTTAAAGCCAAACAACTGAACAACATATAGCAGCCCGGAATGGAGGTATGGGTGGGTGGATGCTCCGGCCCTGTAGTTGAGGTTCTGGTGTTCAAAATTTGTTTTCGCACTTTCGCGATGCTTTTTAGGTCAAATAAAAAAAATTCAACTGTTAAAACACGTGATATTTTCCAAATCGCCAAAACAATTTATAGGTCAACAAAAATACTTTGTAAACGCATACATACACAAATATAAATATATAAGCCACTGGATATCGGCTGATACGTTCATAGGGGTTAAATCAGAACGTCTGGACCAATTTTTAGAGAGCGAAAAGTTTAAAAATTTGCAAGTTTTCAAAGACCCGAAAAGTTTAAAAATTAGCAAGTTTTCAAAGACCCGAAAAGTTTAAAAATTAGCAAGTTTTCAAAGACTGAAAAGTTTAAAAATTTGCCAGTGTAGCCAGCTTAATTAAATTTTTCTTTGGACTTGATTTGAACATTCTATCCCAATATTGTGGCAATGCCTATGGTTGAACTAGTACGCAAATATCGCTTATATGTCATTGGGTTCAAGTTTATTACGTGTACTTAAATAACAAGTAGGCTTGTTTTCTAAATTAGATTTCATACGCCTGTTATAGTTTAAATCTCGTTGTCCAGATTAGGATTAGCCAAGTTATTTGGTTTAATAGGTCTTGATAAACTACTAGAAAGCTGAGAAAAATAACCAGTTTTATCACAAGTTGCGTTCACTTGAACGAATGTTCGCGTGAGCACAAAAAATTGTTGTGATTGAGGACTACCTTAATGTCATATTGTAGTGATCCAAATAACGGGGGGATAATAAGAGAGGGGTCCCATTTTGAGTCCCAATCAATAGGAGTCCGTATCCATAATAAGCGTCCGTAAGCGGATAGACTCCTTAAACCCTAATTAGAGTCCATAGATCTCAATTGTCAATAATTGTACTGCATAAATAACTCCAGGCGTAAATAAAGTTGAGTTCGAAACTAAGTGTTACGTTGTATTATCGCTCAAGATTTTGATACAAGAAAAAAGTTTGATTCAACGGATAATTGCAGTACCGGATACATATCAATAACGAAGGGTGGCGTAGCGTGGATTTTAAATAAATAACAGTCCGTAACCGAATAACATGGTGGGCGCCCTCTGCAGAGGCCAAATATATATATATCAGTCCCCACTCTTATTCGGGTCACTACAGTAGTCAAATGTGATTATATGATGCGAATACTCTTTTCTGATTGGCTAAGTAATCATAAGTACCTGTTGGTTGCCAAGAAGTTTGTTTTGTTAAGCTAGTTTGCCGATATCAAGTAAACAATCAGGAAACGCAAAGCTTTATCAGACATGATTTCGCCTTGAGCTAGCAGCTCCAGTCGTAATTCCCCTTTGGACTAGCCCAATTCGGAATTGGACTGGATTACGAATTGGGCTACGACACGTCATATTAGAAAATTGATTATGTGCGTACGCCTAAATTAGGTTTATTGCGTTCGTTTTAACAAGCAACCATCAGCGCCACATACCGTCGTTGCCTACGAACCAGATCAAGTATCTGAAATTTATATATATATATATATATATATAATATATATTTTCATATTTTAATATATATCATTCGATTTGGCCAAAATGAAAACTTACAAAGCCTTACACGAACTAGCTGTTCTCAAATCAACGATAAATCGGCTAAAACTTATAAACTTGATTCTAATTTTATTCCTATTTGCCACTGTTGCCGTACTAGCAACAACACAGCCTAGCTCACGAAGACAGTTTTTGAATAATAGTCCAGGAACACAAGCTACAGAAAGTGTCAATCACCTTAATTGTATTTGCTCGGCTAATATTAGTTCAGGTATGTTTATCTGCCGTCCTAATTGTCGGCAGTAGTTTCATAAAACCGGAACATTTATTAGGCACAAGTGTCTGGGGTATCTGTCGATACCTGTAGGAAAATATACACTGCAAAAAATGGTGAGTCAAATTGACTCTCTCCGAAATAGGCTTTTCCTGACTACGCAAACTGTGTCAAAATTCGACTGCGCCTGAGTCAAATTGTCTCCGAAATAGGCTTTTCCTGACTACACAAACTGAGTCAACATTCGACTCCGCCTGAGTCAAATTCGACTCAATTTGACTCTGGCGGAGTGGAATTTTGATTCTGGCGGAGTGGAATTTTAACTCAGTTTGTGTAGTTAGGAAAAGCCTATTTCGAAGAGAGTCAATTTGACTCACGATTTTTTGCAGCGTAGAAGTGCCGCTGGCCCTATGAGAGCCAGCAAAAACTTAACCTTCGTGTTGCACTTTTATAATCATTTAACGCAAAAAATACGTTGGCGTTTCGCTCGCTTTGGTGGTGGCGAAGTGTTAAGCTAATCTACTTGACAACGGACTCTTAGCTGCCTACCAAATATCGAATTAATACAACCGCATGTGTTGCAGTACTAAATATAGTAGGCGACGTTGAACTGTGCAATTTTCTTAGTAATGTCCTATGCACACGTGCAAGTTTTTGCTGCGAGAACTTGCAGCTGCAACTTGCACTTGCAAGTTTTATCTAAAATCCCTTTCGAAAAACTTACAGGTACAAATAATTAAAAATCACAGCTAGGAATTTATTCACATTTGAGAATAACCATGCACGTTCACCGAATTTATTGCAGCCGTTTTCTCATTGGCTGATGATAAAAATGCAAGTGTTGTGTGCAATTTGTAGCTGCAAAGTCTCGCAGTAAAAACTTGCTCTTGTGAATAGGGCTTCACGCTCAAACTGGACTTACAAGTCAGGGCAAACGTACCTTTTTAACAACGTATAACGCTGAAAAGGGTCAGTTTTTAGAACAACCCCAATTCGACCACAAACTTTTCCGTTTAGATATCTACACCCTGGTGTATGATCTTAATACTCCTAAATAATATTTATCACAGTTCACTTCCGTAGGAGATCCTAAGTGAATCCCCAGGACCAAAAACACCTTAAGAACAAGAAAAACTTACAATGAATATTTTAAAGAAACTTTTTCAGGATGCCGTACCAAACTTCTATGCATTTTAAAAGTTTGGCGGCGGTTTTGTTGCAACCGGTTAGGGTGGGTGCCGTTATAGCGGAGGGGCCCGCCCATAAATGTGGACATGGGGAGTGGCTTCTCTGGCCCTGACACCGCGGCTAAATCCTTGGGATACTTGACACAGGTAAACTACAACTTCATTAAAGCCCTTCAATACTACTGGCGACTAAATATATTATAACTGTCCTATAAGTCAACACTCTGGAGCCAGACTCAGTGTAGCAAACCATCTGACCGAAATCGACTCCTTTGCTAAACACAAAATACCACGAAAACACTAAAATGTCCAGGATTAGAAATCTTGCAACGCTCGTGCAACATTTCAAATGCGTTGAATTTGAATGAATTTTTGGGTAAAAAAATTACCAAAAGTGTCGGCAGTTCAAAATTTTAAAGTTTTAACAAAAATTTAAAACCTATGAGTTCAAATTGAGGTTTTACTTTAACTACTCGACGCACGAGTCTATTTGGCTCTAACGCGTTGTAGAGACCTTATGCAACCCATAAACGTATAAATTATAAACCATTGTGTACTATGTTCTACAGATCAAAACTTGCCGACCACATCCGGTTTGGGAACTTCAAATGCTGAAACAACCATTGCAGATGCTGGAGGAATCACTGCTGAAACGCAAGACTCGACAACAGATTTGCAAAGTTCAACCCAATTCTATCGAACAGAAATGTCATCAAAGCTGTGGACAGAGGTGACCAGCGCAGAAACCATGGCTGTATCCGGTACGTTGTCCGGATTTCAAACAGATCTTTCAACGAAATTTGGTACTGAAACGGAAACCGCTATTTCCGCCGAATTCATCTCAAAGACAACTTTGGTGGAAAATCAACCGCTTAACGATGAGGAAGAAACAGATAAGAGTGAAATTGGTACAACGTCAAACGCAGAATCAAAGACAACAGCAAAAACAACATCAGCGAGAACAGAAACGAGTTTAACAGTAACAACAACAAAAACAAAAACAGGATTGACTTCAACAACAACAACTACAACAAACACAACAATAGAAACAGTTTCAACAACGGAAACAAAAACAGGAACACCAACGGATAAAACAACACCAGCATCAGTAACAACAGCAATAACAGCAGCAGCAGCAATAACAACAACGACAACAACAACACCAACAATAACATATCATTTGCCGTAAGTAAATTTCCATTCATTTATCACTACCCAAAGATTACACTGTCTCGGTGAATATCGTATGATATTCGTTGAAATTTTGTAACATTAAATGATATTCTCATAAATGTACCACAGTATCACGTGACATACTGACCCTTGTACACATTGATTATTTGAGAGCGGTGGTTTGTAAGCTGATGTCATATGACATTCGAGTTTTGTCTGTTCACCCGACATAAGAGCCAGAATTTTAACGTTGATGTAAATTCAACATGAGACAAACGGTGCCCCACCTGCGCCAAGGTTGTAACGTGAACCCTGCATAATATTTAAATACTATGATATTTAATATTAAATACTAAAAACAAATAGTAATAAATATGCAGTACTTTAGTGCTTAATATGAAGAAAAATTTTGCCTTAGACTATTTTTTTGGCAAGATATTAAGGAAAAACTGCCTATAGTACTTATAGTACTAAATTTTTCGCTGATATTGTTAGGCGGTTCTGAGCGTTTTGGTACAGGATTGCAAGAAACGTTGTTTATCAGTACCTTTGCTAAATATGAATAGCTCATTGTCTTAATCTCTCAACCCGAATACAAGAGTGTGAAGATTTTATCATTGGGCTCGTGGTTTTGGGTCAAACCCCTCTTTCGAAACATTATAAACGAGTTTTATATACATATTCAGTTTGTAACTACGAAATTTGTATAGAATGTATCAACTCAGTAGCAGATCCAGAGGGTGAAGCGGGGGGCGTAGGGGCGTACGCCATTTTATCAGATATTTTTTGTGATAAAATGGTAAGGTCCCTCCTTACGTTCCAATTTTTCTTCTCAGAAAATGACTTTTAAAAACAGATAAGGTACGTAATTTTTTCCTCTGAAAGTTTGCGATAAAATGACAAAATCTTTACCTTTCAATTTTCCCAGTCAGGCAATTTTTTTAGTGGTAAAATGGTAAGGTCCCTCCCTACCGTAGAAGAAGTTTTCTGCCTCAAAACATGTTTGGTGATCAAATGATAAGGTTTCAACCGTACAAATTTTGCGGTTCATAACATTTGCCGCCCCGCACCGGCCCGCCCCGTCAGAAATTCCTTCTCGATCCCCCGCTGTATCCACTGACTTTCAAAAATGCTGGCTGCGACCAAGAACTGTTTTGTTTTTTTGAAAACTTGTTTTCAGAACTGGTTCAAATCCGAGTGAAATTCCAGTCGAAATTGTGTGCAGTAATTTTTCAAGCGACACAACCGGACTCAGCCTTACTGCTGTTCAAATGAACGACACTTCCACGGTGACTACAAAATCGCTGACATCAACCGTGAAAACAGCTTCGTTGATGACTCAAATGGAACTCGACGCTGCTGATCTGCTCGGCGTTGAATACCGTTTGTTTCACCGCGGAATTGAAGATCGTATGTATTCGAATCCGTAAGGACGAACAATATTAATCGTTTCTCGGGCCAATGTTGCTTTTAGGGGCGTATTAACAGTAGATTAAGCGTATTCCTAAGCCTAAGTCTAAGCGTTGCAAAAATATGTTCCTAAGACTAAGCCTAAGCAAAAAATGCAATCTAGAATCTAAACCCACTCTTTTATAGACCCATCAGAAGCCTGGGCACCCCTTAAAGTATCATGGTTCGTTTCTCGCATAAATATTTCCAGTTTCATCTGAGATCTAATTTCAAACTGCGATTCGCATCTTGGACTCGTGTGCAACATAAAATCAAAACAAAAATTTTCAGCCAATCAATCGACAATTCAGCGTATCCGTTTCTGCTCGGCATGGCGTTCAGTTTGCGGACGCAAGTCGCAGTCAAAATGGCAAAATATAACGTTTTTGAGCGTCGAAGTATGAAGTCACATCGCCGTGATTTACGCCGGAAACGGAAACAAATATTCATTGAAGCATTTTCATATCCGGCAAGCAATGGCAGAAGTTCAACACGGATTCAGAGGTAAGTTGATTGTTATTTAACCGAATAAAACGCAACCTGTACACAGACCGGCACGAAGCGACCACCAAACCCCTATTGAGCGCCCCTACGCTTGGAGTGATCCACTTTGGCAAACTGAATTTTTTTTTCGCTGACCACGAAGTTATACACTGTAAATTTCATTGTGTTGGTTTTAACTCAAAATGAGTTGAATTACTCAGTCTGAGTTTAGGACTATCGAAACACAGAATTTTGAGTTGATTCAATTCATTCTGAGTTAATTAATCAACTTACCCAAAGTCAACGCGACTCAGAGTGAGAATCAACTCAACTGAGAGTGAGCTAATGTTTACTGATATTAATTCCGAAATAACCAATTCGCAAGCTGAACTGATTAATCAACTCATTGGAATTTACAGTGTAGAGTTGTAAAACATTTTATTGGGGGCTCCCCACGGACCTGTTTGGTGGGGCGGCCCCTGTTTTAACGCCGGCCCTGCCTGTACATGACAAGCATGTAAAAATTGTGATATGGTGTACGCAAGTTATTGTGAAAGGTACTTCGTTGTTTACTAAAACCATGAATAAATGTTTGTGTACTGTAGTGACCCGAATGAGAGGGTGTGGGGTAATAAGAGGGGGATCCTCATTTTGAGTCCCAATTAATAGGAATCCGTATCCATAATAAGAGTCCGTAAGCGGACAGTGTGCCTAAATCCTAATTTGAGTCCATGAAGGTCAGTTATTCCTAATTGTAGTGCATAAATGACTCCAGGATCGGACAAATTTGAGTTCGAATCTTTAAAGCGTACATAAAATTTGAAAGTAAATTCCTCAGTATAACCTTGCATGATCGCTCAAGCTATTGACGCAAGACAAATAAACGTTTATTTCAACGGATAGTTTCTGTACCGGATATATATCAGTAACGAAGGGTGGCGGAGCGTGGGTTAAAATAAATAACAGTCCGTAACCGAATAACAAAGTGGGTACCCTCTGGAGCCGCCAAATAAATATCAGTTTACCCCCTTTTATTCGGGTCACTACAGTAATTGCAACCAAATTCTGCAAAACAATTGTTTCTGTGATTTGTACATGATAAACATTGCAAAAATTGCGAAATGGTACAGAAAAGTTACTGTCAAAGATGCATTAGTATATGGTTACCAATCCTAAACGTAGTTTAAGACTACTTATTTCTTTCAAACTAAAATAAAAAATGATCAAATTACTATGAAGACGAGTTTTAAGGGTTTGAAAGATAACAAAACCTATACATAATACCAAGAATAGATAATCGCTAACAAGACTATGCAACTGGGCACATTCTGTGCAGAAAAGAATGTACTCGGCACGCGTTGCGCTTTTGCCCTACTTCCCCTTTATTTAGAGAGTGGTACAACCGGTGCGAACCGTGAAACTTTACGTATTCGGTCAGAATAACGAAAATCGAAAACTAAATGTTGAATATAAAAATTTCCAAAATGTTTTATTATTTGGTCAACACAATTGAGACGTGGGGCCCCAAAACTTTTGAACAAAAAAGGTCGGACGCATCGAAATTATTAAGATTTTGAATAAATTTCGTAACTTATAATTCAATTTTGAACAATTGCAGGCTGATCTGTAACGAAAAAAACTGCAATATATATACGTGATTTATAACTAAATTTTGACAGTAAAAATATTAACACAATTTCCGTTATTTCTATAACGGAAACGGAAATAGACATCGATTTTTACCGGAACCATATGTATTTGTAGCAAAATTGTTGTTTTGCAATATATATTGCAATTTTTTTAAGCAATGCAAACAATTTGCATTGATATATTTGACAGATACGCCACCCAATCATCGTGTCAAGATATTGTTGGACCTTTGATGGGCGAACTCGGTATCCAACGGTCAGTTTATTCGGCTGAAAACAAAATCATTGAATCCGTGGCTGAATTTGCAGTTGCAACTGCATCAAGTTTGCACAAATTCAATTCTTCAATTCGGTCAACGTTCGAAACAGACTTGGACGAAGTGGAGAAAAATTTAAATAAAGCTGCATTGTATGTTTGTCAAATTTTAGTTTTATAGCACCGAATTTTCAATTATTGCTTCAAATATACATTTATTACCAGTTAGTGATAAGTCTTTTAGTATTTGAACCAGAAAACGCCCATGTAAAGATCACGGTCGGAACGTTTGACTGTGGAACTACAATAGAGCAAGCTTAAGCCTTAGACAAACTTTTTTTGCTTGGCTTAGGCTTTAGGCTTAAACTTAGGCTTAGGATTATGCTCACGCTTCGGTTTAGGCTTAGGCTTAGGCGTAGGCTTAGAATTATGCTTCAGGAATACTGTTGCGCCTCTGTTCTTTACATTGGTCCCAAAAAATTAATGTTCATCTAAAGTTAATTTGTGTTCCAGATCAACCTTGCATATTTCAATTGTAGTATTCTGAAACAATATCTGTCAGCGATGCATGTAGGGGTATAGTGAGTAATACCCCTGCGACACTTTTGGGAAATCTGGGAACCGGTACCTTTAGAGTTTAGATTAAGTAGCACACGTCAAAATAAAGTTTGACCTCACGCTACGGCCACTCGCAAACAGCTTCCTGACTGTGTCGTGGAATCTTGTATTAGATATCATAATATAAGCACAACGGCATAGCTCGCTTTAAGCGTTTGGATAGAGCTGGAATTAATGGTATTTCGACGATTCGTCGTCTGATAACTCGTCAATCGATATTGTAATATGACAACTGATCGAATCGACACTGTAAATTCCAATGAGTTGATTAATCAATTTAGAGAGAATTAGTTATTTCTTGTAATTTCTGAGTTAATAGCAGTAGACATTAATTCACTCTGAGCTGATTCAATTCCAGGTGAGTTGATTAATTAATCCAGGATGAGTTAATACCATTTAGAATTCTGAGTTCTGAAAGTCCTAATTCAGAGCTCATACTTCTGAGTGGATTCAACTCGTTCTGAGTTAAAATCAACTCACTGCAATTTACAGTGTAGTCTTAGACTTAACACTAAGGATTACGCTTAAATAGATCAATAGGCATTGAGACACTGTTGGGCGATAAGTCGTCGGATGACGAAATGTCAGTGATTCGTTGTTTTCACGAATACAACTTAACATGAACGTAATGGCTGTATTTTCGAAATCTTGCCTTAAGTATTGACATAAGTTATGCTTAAATAATTATTTAAGTAGTTGACATAAGCAAAAACACTTCGCTTTTTGAACAAAACCCAATAATTGCCAAACGTGAGCTATTGTAAACAAAAAAGCCGCCGTTTTGCTTTATATAAAGAAGGCAAAATGTGTTCACAGGTACTGCGCTGTAAATTCCAGTAAGTTGATTTTAACTGCAGAATGAGTTGAATCCACTCTGAAGCCTGAGATCTGAAGTAGTTCTTTCAGAACTCAGAATTCTAAATTGAATGAACTTATTTTGAGTCAATTAATTGGCTTACCCTGAATTAAATCAACTCAGAGCGAGTTATAACGTTTGCTGTTTTCAACTCAGGAATAACCAGAAATCACTAATTCGCTCTATGAGTTGATTAATCAACTCAGTAGAATTTACAGTGTATGCCTGAACAGTTAGTTTGTAAAACATCAAATTTGGACAGTGATTATATACGGTTTTAGGGCCCCTGTATAGAACAGGGCCGGAACGTTTTCCAGAAGGGCTATAATAGAGTCAGTTTAAGCATTAGACTAATTTTTTTTGGTTAGGCTTAGGCTTAGGCTTAGGAATATGCTTATACTACTGTTCCGGCCTGTTCTATACATAGGCCGGCTTTAGAAACTATAAATTGACGAAGTTAAATGCTTATCTCAGATAAAGTATGAAGTCGTATTTAAGTAGAATTTCAGAAACTCAGCCATAATTTGTGTCAAATAGCATTGTTTCAGAGCAGCCACTGAAATGCTGAATAGAGAAAAAAGGTATGAATGCTTTATTTTTTGATTTTATTAAATACACTTCAAATCAACATTTTGTGTGTTTAGCGTCAAAACGTCTACGATACGCATAATTGGCATCGTTGTACTCTGTAAATTCCAATGAGTTGATTAATCAATTCAGCTAGCGAGTTGGGGTTATTTCTGAATTAATATCAGTAAACATTAACTCACTGTCCAGTTGACTCTCACTCTGAGTTGAGTTGACTTTGGGTAAGTTGATTAATTAACTCAGAATGTATTGAATCAACTCAAAATTTTGAGTGCTGCTGTTCACCAACTCAACTCAAAATTCGTAAACTGGTAAAACTAGGTCTGATGTATACTGTCAGAAAATACTCCCGAAGCATATGCGGTGTGTTTACAAGAGTTCTGGGTAGGTCGTACAAGTCAACTGTAACACGGCTTCGATATACAAAAGCGCGCTGATAAAGCTTTGCATTAAATTATGCAGTGCACTCAGAAATCGCTGTGTTGCATGCGACTCAACTACTCGTGCAACGCACTCGTGTAGAACGCGTGTTATCGCACTCGTTTTACACTTGTACTGTAGTGATCCCAATAAGACGGGGGACTGATATTTATTTGACCTCTGCAGAGGGTACCCCACTCTTATCGGTTACGGACTGTTATTTATTTTACGCCACGCTCCGCCACCCTTCGTTACTGATATATGCGGTATTGCAGCTATGCGTTGAATTAAACGTTTATTTGTCTTGCGTCAATAGCTTGAGCGATCATGCAAGGTTAAAAACTGAAGTACGCTTCAAAGTTTAGAACGCAAGTTTATTTAGTCCTTCAGTCGTTTATGCGCTACAATTAGGGATAATTGACGTTAATGGACTCCAATTATAGTTTAGGGAGTCTATTTGCTTACGGACTCTTATTAGGGATACGGACTCCTATTGAGTGGGACCCAAAATGGGAACCCCCCTCATATTATCCCTCTGTTATTCGGGTCACTGCAGTACGTACACTAGGTCTTTACTCACTTGCACAACAAGACAGCGATGCTCTGGTGTAGGCACACGCCTCTGACGCATCGCAGCAGCGTGCGTTCATGTCTTAGAAAAACACAAACCCGTCCTACAACTTTTACACGGATCGTAGTTTCTGTTTCGAAGAAATTCTAGAGTGACAACAGATGGTATGCAATTTCAAAAAATTTCCAAACAGAGTATGATTCTAAAAAACGCATAGCGTTGCAAGTGTTTCAGTACCCATGTTAGCTACACTGTAAATCCCAGTGAGTTGATTTTAACTCAGAATGAGTTGAATCACTCAGTCTGAGAGTTAGAACTTTCAGAACTCAGAATTCTGAACCAATAAAACTCAATATGACTTAGTTATTCAACTTACCCGGAATCAACTGAACTCAGAGTGAGAATCAATTCAAATCAGAGTGCGTTAATGTTAACTGCTATTAACTGGACAGCGGGATAGCGGGACAGTGGGACAGTAGGACAGCGGGACAGTAGGACAGCGGGACAGTAGGACAGCGGGACAGTGGGACATCGGGACAGCGGGACAGCGGGACAGTGGCACAGTAGGACAGTGGCACAGCGGGACAGTGGCACAGCGGGGCAGTGGGACAGTAGGACAGCGGGACAGTAGCACAGTGGGACAGTGAGACAGCAGGACACTGGGACAGTGGAACAGCGGGACAGTGGGACAGTAGGACAGCGGAACAGTGGGACAGCGGGACAGTAGGACAGCGGGACAGTAGGACAGCGGGACAGTGGGACAGTAGGACAGTGGGACAGCGGGACAGCGGGACAGTAGCACAGTGGGACAGTGGGACAGCAGGACAGTGGGACAGCGGGACAGTAGGACAGCGGGACAGTGGGCACCGGGACAGTGGGACAGTGGCACAGTGGCACAGCGGGACAGTGGCACAGCGGGGCAGTGGGACATTGGGACAGTGGGACAGTGGGACAATGAGACAGCAGGACACTGGGACAGTGGAACAGCGGGACAGTGGGACAGTAGGACAGCGGGACAGTGGGACAGCGGGACAGTAGGACAGCGGGACAGTAGGACAGCGGGACAGTGGGACAGTAGGACAGTGGGACAGCGGGACAGTAGCACAGTGGGACAGTGGGACAGCAGGACAGTGGGACAGTAGAACAGCGGGAGAGTGGGCACCGGGACAGTGGGACAGTGGGACAGTAGGACAGCGGGACAGTGGGGCAGCGGGACAGCAGGACCGCGGGACAGTGGGCACCGGGACAGTGGGACAGTGGCACAGTGGGACAGTAGGACAGCGGGACAGTGGGGCAGCGGGACAGCAGGACCGCGGGACAGTGGGACATCGGGACAGTAGGACAGCGGGACAGTAGCAAAGTGGGACAGTGAGACAGCAGGACAGTGGGACAGCGGGACAGTGGGACAGCGGGACAGTGGGACATGGGGACAGCGGAACAGTGGGACAGTAGGACAGCGGGACAGTGGGACAGCGGGACAATGGGGCAGTGGGACGGTAGGACAGCGGGACAATGGGTTAGTAAAACAGACCAGCTGTCCTACTGCCCCGCTGTTCCGGCAGTCCCACTGTCCCACTGTCCCGGGACAGCGGGACGGCCCTCAGCGTAGCATGGGCCTTAAAGTCCACGGTCTCCCTATGTCCCGGTGGTCACGTCCCTATACACTGTAAATTTTGATGAGTTGATAAATCAATTCAGAGAACCAATTAGACATTTCTGGTTATTTCTGAGTTAACACCATCAAACACCAACTCGATCTGAGTTGATTTAATTTCAGGTGAGTGTATTAATTAACTCGGAATGAGTTCAATCAATTCAGATTTCTGAGCTCTGAAAGACCAAATTCAGATCTCAGGATTCTGAGTGTATTCAACTCACTGAAAATTACAGTGAGTTAACGTGGTCCGTTTGAGTACGTAATTGTTTGCTCAATGAGTTACATACTTTCACCTGGTGTACGGGAGTTATTGTAATGTGTGCATAAACGCTTCTAAATTGGCTTTTTCAGCGATGCAACATTTCCGTAAGTTGTATTTATTCCTTTTATTTACTCACAATTGCGTTTTAGTTGTTTCGCCACAGTATTTTAACTAGGGACCATATTCTCAAATGCGTATAGCACCTCTATCATCAGTTAGCGATAGGTTATCAAATTGACGAACAACTGCTATTGCAGATTTGAAAATTGGTGCAAAAGTAAGGACAAATCAAACGCAAACAATGTGTGCTGAATTTCGAACCTCACCTTGGGCATGTTCCAAAGTTACAGGACCTATCACCAACTGGTGATACGTGCTATACTCATTTGAGAATACGGGCTTAGAGCAAAACACAATATACGGTGCCTAAACGCTGCGATTTGTGTTTTAAATTTAACAAAATCACACTTGCGTTTACTGGCACTTGTTACACCTTTATTGTAAGCCAAATTGCGTTCTTACAGTTTTTTGAAGTTGTGAAACAATATTCCGCAATTCAAGATGAAATCTGTTCCAAAATCAGGATGCGACCGGATATCCGGCTCCGGCAAAAAAATCGTCATCCGGTTCGGACTCCGGTATTTTAACTTGGTAGATATTTTTTAAAAATTTCAAAAAATTAAAACCATCATTTGTATGGCGTCTCCAGAGCGCCTCTCCCCCCAGTTATTGTGTTACGGACTGTTATTTATTGTTTATCCCACGCTCCGTCATCCTTCGATACTGATATGTATGCGTGACTATGAAAATTCATAGATTCACAGCGAAATTTTATATATCTGTCAGACATCACTTACTGCAACAACACAGCCATCGTTTATCGAATCCACGACTTCTGGTCTCGGGTACAAGTCACCGGAACTCAACAAACCGAGACCAAAAGCTGCCAAATACCGAGTTTTGCCGCGGACCGACGACTCCCATTCCTAATCCTAAGCCATCTCGTATTTGATGTACCTATAAAAAAGTGGATACGCTTAAATGTAATATGGTCCAAATACTGCAACGGAACGCAACGCTACAAAAACATAGAATGGGGTCGTTGTTAATTTGTAAAAAATTCATCGGCGTGAGACGTTAAGCTTTGTTACGTAAAGCCTTCCGATACCTTGGATCATGGAGGAAAGAACTGTTAGCTCCGTCCTGATAATTGCATGCCGCCTATTACTAGATTTGACGTAACTACCCGGGTCCGGCCGGATATTAGATTACCCTGCTCCGGCAGTATTGGCATCCGGTCGTACCAGGATCGAACCCGAACAAATCTAATTAAAGTCGCTTACAATAACTACTACACGGCATAAGCGCTACTAACTCTGGCTTATATACATTCAATGTAACAGTGTATGCTGTGTTTCAGATTTGTGTATATAGTTTCCCATGTGTTTATGGACTGGTCCATAAAAGATTAAAATGATTTCAGACGGGACGCCCATCGTGCGCGAATGACGTTTGCAGTTGCAAAATCAATACCGCCGCGTGTTCGAATGGCAATAAAATTGCAAAATCCATTGCTCCTCGGCGAAGAGCTTGTTGACCGAGGACTATTCCGGCCAGAATTAAGACAAGACCGAGGCGCAGTCCGTAGAGCGGACCGAGCCGTTCGGAAATGGGAACGTAGGCATTAAATGCTTAGCTTGAACATCGACTAAATACTACACTGTAAATTCTATTCCGGCCAGAATTAAGACAAGACCGAGGCGCAGTCCGTAGAGCGGACCGAGCCGTTCGGAAATGGGAACGTAGGCATTAAATGCTTAGCTTGAACATCGACTAAATACTACACTGTAAATTCTATTCCGGCCAGAATAAGACAAGACCGAGGCGCAGTCACGGAGGGACCGAGCCGTTCGGAAATGGGAACGTAGGCATTAAATGCTTAGCTTGAACATCGACTAAATACTACACTGTAAATTCTATTCCGGCCAGAATTAAGACAAGACCGAGGCGCAGTCCGTAGAGCGGACCGAGCCGTTCGGAAATGGGAACGTAGGCATTAAATGCTTAAAGCTTGAACATCAACGAAATCCTACACGGTAAATTCTATTCCGGCCAGAATTAAGACAAGACCAAGGCGCAGCCGATAGAGGAGCGCGCCGCGCGAAAAAAAGGGAAGCATTAAATGCTTAGCTTGAACTCGCTAATCTCCTGTTCTATTCCGGCAAGACAAGACCGAGGCGCAGTCCGTAGAGCGGACCGAGCCGTTCGGAAATGGGAACGTAGGCATTAAATGCTTAAAGCTTGAACATCAACGAAATCCTACACGGTAAATTTCAGTGTGTTGATTTTAACTCAGAATGAGTCGAATCACTCAGTCGGAGTTAGGTTTATCAGAACTCAGAATTTTAAGTTGATTCAATTTATTTTGAGTTTAAGTAACTCACCCATAGTCAACGCGACTCAGAGTGAGAATCAACTCAACTCAGAGTGAGCTAATGTTTAGTGATATTAATTCAGAAAAAACCAACTCGCTAAATGAATTGATTAATCAACTAATTGGAATTTACAGTGTACGGTTTCATTTCGAAAGGGTATAAGTTCAAAAAAGAGTTATATCTCATGGACAATCTGCCCAGCCGGATTCCTGTTATGGATTTTCTTCTACCCCGCATAACGCATCTCATTAACAATCTCCCTCCTCCAAAATGTACTGGGAGGAGATAGTCCATGCGCTGTTAATTGTAGTGAGTTGATTATAACTTAAAAAGTGTTGAATCACTCAGTCTGAGTTTGGACTATCAGAACTCATAATAATGAGTTGATTCAACTCCATTCTGTTTTAATTGATCAATTCCCCCGGAGCCAACCCCACTCACAGAGTAAATTAACTTAACTCAATCTGACTCAACGTGAGTTAAAGTTTACTGTTATTAACTCAGAATTAACTAACTTTCCGTCTGAGTTGATTGATTAAGTCATTGGAATTTACAGTGTGTGATCAAAAGATTTTTTGTGATTGAGCTTATTAACGAGTAAAACGTTCTGACTCCTAAGTGATTGTTTTCTTTGCTGATTTTCCCGAAATTTTTCAGCATATATATCTTCAGTAAATTTTCTCTGAACTTGGCCAGTATTGGCAGGTTTAAAAAGCTTTGACATGGCACCTGTTCGCTCGCATGCTCCACGTTTCGGCCCATGTAAAGATCACGGGCGGAACGTTTTTGTGTGGGACTAGAATGGAGTAAGCTTAAGCTTTAGACTAATATTTTGTTTGGCTTAGGTTTAGGCTTAGACTTACGCTTAGGAATAAACTCATTCTTACGCTTAGACTGAGGCTTAGGCTTAGGATTATGCTCAGGAACAAGCTTATAATACCGGTCCGCCCATGTTGTTTACATTAGTCCACAATTCTTACAAACACGAATATGCGAGCGTAAAATGAAATTTTTTAATTGTTGTCGAAAAAAACAGGATTGAATTGCCAACAACATCTACAGAAGGAAACTATACTGTAAATTCCAGTGAATTGATTTTAATTCAGAATGAGTTGAAAAATTAGGTCTTTTACAACTCAGAATTTTGAATTGACTATTAAGCTCACTCTGAGTATTAAACTGTTTTATTAAATCAGAAATAACCAGAAATGACTAATTGTTTCTCTGATTTGATTAATCAACTCACTGAAATTTACAGTGTACGCCCATAGTCGATGTCGGTGTAAACAGGGAATCCTGATTGATTCATTAAAATATTCATGGTTCACCCGGTACAGATGGTCTATTGCTCGATATTTATAGTAAAGGTTTTATGAGTTTTATGCAATAAAATTTTAACCTTCTGAACTTTCTTATTGGAATACTTGAAAAACGTAGCGTCCGTATTCAAAGTAACATGGGTCAGAGCACCAATCACCGGTTAGTAATAAAAGGTCGACCAACATGCGAACTATTAACACAGCTACTAAGTTGAATTTGTACAAATTTCAGAATATGTATTAAGAATAGGGGCGGAACAGTATTATACGCATATTCCTAAGCCTAAGCCTAAACATAAGCGTAAGAATGAGCATATTCCTAAGCCTAAGCCTAAGCCTCCTAAGCCTAAACCTAAGCGTAAGAATGAGTATATTCCTAAGCCTAAGCCTAAGTGCTTAGCCTAAGCCAAGCAAAAAGAAAGAGTCTAAAGCTTAAAGCTTACTCTATTCAAGTCCCACAGAAAAACTCTTCACCCCTAATCTTCTTTATATAAACCAAAAATTTCTATATAGAATTCGACGTTCCCTAAGTTAAAAAGTTATACAATCTGGCCCAAACGTTGTGCTGTGCACATTTAAAAGTACAGAAATATATGTAATATAAATAAATTTAATAAATTAAAACATCGATATAAAAAACAAACAAAACAAAAAAACGTCAAAAAATTAACTTGATCTTGGTGAATATCGCCCGTCTCGTTTCAACTGTTCAAATAGTCCAACTACCGTAGGGGGTGTTCTTGATCCACCACTGCCCCCGCTTCGTGTCCTAGAACTCTCAGACGGATTGCGAGCCCCTCTAAATGCATTTCTAGCGTCAGCAAAAGGGCAAGCAAACGCGTTACAGGGGGTACCATCGATTTCAACAGGACTTCCGATACAACCGTTTCGAACTGGGCAAGACCTATTTCTTTCTCGCTGACCCGAGCCACACGAGCGAGAACAGGCTGTCCAAGACGTCCACACGGTCCACTGAGGGCAAGCTTGGGTTGAGCATGGTTGCTCTTGACGCTCAACACCACAAGTGGGAGGGCCTTGGGGACAGCGGGCTCTCGACCTGACCTGAGTCCCGCCTTCGCAAGTCGCTGTGCACGGTGACCATTCGGACCAGAATGTACTCACGGCGCAGTTGACCTAAAATTGAAAAATTAAATTTATTTGTTGATAGAATGATATACGATTTTTAAACACTGAATTTTTTCTCACGTCAAAATTGGTACAACAAAATTTTCACAAAAGACGAGAATCCTCCCAGTGGCGGATCCCGAAACTACTGACGAGGGATGCGCAATATTTATTGTTAAAAACCCGTGCGAGCGGAGCGAGCGAAACACCAACCGCAATATTCCTGGCCCAAAAGTAGAAAATTGTAATGCAGGGATTTTACCATTTCAGCATGCGAAAAACGGATAACTTCGCGTTTAATTTTGATGCCTTAATACAGAAATTTACGATCACTTACATCACTACACTGTTCAAAAT
>JASANG010003366.1:0-35216 GCA_030248215.1 Enoplolaimus lenunculus
AATATAAAAGAAAGAAAATGATGAAAAATTGTTGTTGTTATTGTTGTTAAGTTTGTTATTGTGGATTTACGCTTTTTAGCGACGGCAAAAAAGGCAGTAAATAGGGCCATAAAATTTTGTTCGATGCCAGGGTCGGCATCTGTGCCGAAGGGGGGATGTAGGTGGCTGTGCCACACTTAAACCTATTTCAAACTAAAAACTAAAACTAAAATAAAACCCTATATCAAAACCACACCTTAAGGGAGTCCCTGGCTCCACCTAGTCTCTCTTAGAACTTAAGTTAGGCTTAGGCGTTGCTACAAGGCGTAGAAATTGGTAAAATCGATGCTATGGCGGCTGTGTCCGCAATGTAAACTTACCTGGGGCCCTGCGTGGCCATAGAATGGTATTGATTAATGGTGCATATCGAGCCGGCTATATTTGCGCTTAACGACATAGCTAGGCTATGTCAGCACCAAAAATGGTGCTTTATATTGTGTGTCTTCGGCATGGTTGTTGTTGTTGTTGTAGTACCGGTTGGGTGGCTCTCGACCTCGACCGCATTGCGGACACCCAATTGTGGGTGTCGGCAAAAATGCAAATGAGGTCGAGATGCCGATATGGGTAGCCAGGACCGGAATCAGTATTATCTTCTTGGTGGTTGCAAACGGTGGTTATTTTTGGTGCGCTACAAGTGTTTGTATTTATTGGTATTACTAAGTTTTACGGTTGGATTGAGCGAGACTGGTGTAAGTAGGGCTTAACGGATTTAAGTTTAAGTTTGTCACGGTGGCTTAACATGTGAAGGAAATCAGGCATCACGGATTTTATTGGTGTTGCGCAGGGCGCAGGATCTACCCAGTATCGGATACTGGTGTTATGTGCTAAAAGGGAAATTGGAGTATTAAAGGAAACCTGGGGAAAAGTAGTCTAGTAAATCTAACGGGGTTAGATTTATTATTCTACAACGGTTGGGCCAAATCTAACGGGGTTAGATTGGTCGGAAATTTGGTGTAACTCTAACGGGGTTAGAGTACACGGTTTAACGGGGTGTAATTCTAACGGGGTTAGAATTGCACGGATTCTGGAAAACGGCAAAAGTATTGGGTACGGTAAAGCCAGTGGCTGGATTAAATCAGATTCAGACGTCGGCTTTAAGGATTCCGGCTCGGGTTACCAGTTAAATTACATAACCTGTGATTTGCTGGCCTTTAATTTGGGTATTTCGTGTCTTACGGTTCGGGTACCAGTAAATTGCATAACCTGTGATTTGCTGGCCTTAATTTCGGTTATTTTGTGTCCCACAGGTCGCGGGTACCAGTTAAATTACATAACCTGTGATTTGCTGGCCTTAAATTTGGGAATTTTGTGTGTCATACGGGTTGCGGGTTGGGATTTATAATAAACATTTACCGGCCGCGTTTTACTAAATCAGAGCGAATAGCATACATCGAGAAAAGAACTATACAGGCGATACAGGGTACAGGCTTAAGTCTAAATCACGAACTTATCACACGCATCATCCACTCTTGGTTATACATACCGGGCAAGGCATTATAAACCCGAGTTGGGAGCCACAAAAAAGAGCCCGAAGCTACTTTATAAAATTTAAAACTAAGACTACACCAAAACCTAAAGTGATAAAATCCAACCCTAAACCTAAAACACGTTCACTTTAATTTTCACCCAATAAATACTTACAGGCACCTCTGGGGTGGGTGTACTTTTAAATAAATCCTTGGTCTGTACTCGAGTTCGCGTATTTTGTTTATGTACAATTCGCATACGCATAAAATAGGTTTCAAATATTCAACTTTAGCCAAACAAATAAATAAAGTATATAACCTGACAATTTCGAATCACTAAACTTTGTCCTTGGATCGCGTCTGTCGGCGTTTTGACCACAGTTTCGTTGCATTTGTCTTCAATGACACATTGTCCCACAGTTGATTTTGGTTGTTTTGGTACTTCGCTGAAAACAAAAAAAAATAACTCCGTCAATGGACGCACTCACGGATTCTGGAAGTACGTGGCTACCTTTCACCCTGTCCAATCAAAATAACGCATATCGTATTCCAGTGTAAATTATAATTTTTTAATAAAATAAAACAATTAAGCCATCGTATCCTTACAGGCTCGGAGCCAGCGGATGCGCCAGGTGGGTTCACTTTCCTCTGGCCTAGAAAAGAGGTGAGCTGGCTACTTACCTGGGTCTTTTGTTATTTAGCATGTTTGTAATAAAATACTCTACGCCTATATTTCATTTTTAAACCTAGAAAGATGAGCTGGCTACTGACTTGGATCATTCGTTTAGCCTGTTTATACAAAAATACTCAACGCTATATTTCATTGCGAAGAGATATCAAAAGTCGACCAAGGCTCTAGACAAAATTTAAATTTTGAAATAAATTCAAACGTACAACGATTTCCGCTTAACCGGAAGCGGTGTTGCTTGATACGATTCGTCATCCGCTCCACCCAAAGGAACCATATATTTTCCATCGGTACTATCGAGGCAAGAAGTTAGACCAGAAAATACTATACCCATACTTAGATATTAAAACAAGTAACGTGAATTAAGTCAGGCAGAAACATTCTAGAAATATTAAATAATATCTTAAATATTGTAAATATTAATAAATTTAACCCGATCAAACCAGAAACGTTTCAAGCTTGGGCCTGTATCGAACCAGAAATGTTTGGGCGCTGGGACATACCTACGGATAAATTAATAAAGGATTGAGCAATAACTTTTCACCTCGCACAAATATATTTTGGGGTGTGTGTGAACTGTTTCGAACGCTATGGTAGTCTCCGTGCGTGAAGAATCTACGACATGGGCGGCCCGCATGTATAGAACAGCGCCGGAATAGTAGTACAAGCGTATTCCTAAGCGTATTCCTGAGCCTAAGCCTAAGCCTAAGCCTAAGCAAAAAAAATTAGTCTAAATCATAAGCTGACTCTATTACAACCCCGCAGGAAAATGTTCCGGCCCTGCTCTACACATGGGCCACATGGCCGTCTACTTGTCGCCCATCAATGTCCTGAAGCCTATGAATAGATCTAAGCACAATCCTAAGCGTAATCCTAAGCCTAATCCTGTCCTTGAGCATCAAGCTGGACGACAAATTATCGACTCTATATTTTCGATTACAAGTTGTCGGGCGACGAATTGTCGTTATACGTCAAGTGATGCATAGAGGGATTTTGCAGTGTTTACTAGCGAAGCTAAAAGTTTTTCATTGGATGGAGCAAAATTGTTGCGCTGAAAACGAGTTCCTTTGACCCACATATCAAAGGTCCAAACTCCTAACTGCGGATGCGGATCACTTTTCTGATTTTGTATTAAATATCTGATGACACCAACCACGCAAGGTCACAGTCAGGGCGATGGGTTTTAGGCAGCAAACAGGCCATTCTTTGCAATTTTGCGCAGCAGTTTTTAGACACAATTTCAATTTTCCACACAAACTGCCCGCTTCGAAATTGTTGTCCATGTTTAATCATGATGGCAAATCATTTTTTCGCAGAACTATAATAGAGTAAGCTGAAGCTTTAGACTGTCTTTCTGCTTAGGATTACGCTTGGCTTTAAAGCTCACGATTTATACACTTATGCTTACGCTGAGATTTAGGCTTAGGCTTAGGTTTAGCGATGTCCAAAATCTAGTCTACGTCAGTGTTCGCAGCCAATTTTACAATAAGTATTCTCCGTGGACAAGCCACTGATTTCACCGAATTCAAATATGTATTGCGTGTGTTGTTTTTGGTAGAAAAAATCGAACTTTTCAAAAATTCAAAATACATTAATATACATTTCGTAAACTTGGTCGTTTGAACGAATTTTTCAACTCTGTACACTATGTTCGTCATAGCTGAATTACGCAATCCAGACGATCTTGCTTCCAATGGCCCGTAGCCAGCTCATCTGGCTATAGGGAGCTGAAAATGTGTCAGGAAGGACACACAAGAGTTTTCGTTGACCAACAAGCTAGATTGAAGTTTCTAGCGGGAGGGGGAAACAGTTTTCCAAAGGGGCCGAACTCCCCTTTGTTCCCTCCACGATTGGCTTACGGACCAGCATCTAATAGTAATAATAATAATAATAATAATATTTACAGCTTCAAAGCTGGGCAACAAAACAGCGCTCTAGTGTTAATGGTATGGTCGGCTGAACACACTAAGCTTGCGAACAGTACATAGCTAAAACTAGTGCCCGCATTCAGAAAGATGCTTTAGCTTGCATTATTAGCGACATAGCTAGCTAGAATTTCATTATAAAAGGGTAAATAAAATCTTATAAAAATTTAGTATTAATCCTGTATTTTTTGTTGAAAAAATCATAATGACGTATGAACCACGAGATACTTAAGCTATAAGTTCATTCCACACACGTCACGAAGGGAAGTTTCTCGTCATTCACAGTCGGGCAGCAGCTGGGAGGCGGAGGAATTGGACCGCTGCCAATTCTTGCAGTCAGAAAATTTTGTACATGAGCCAAGTTAAATTTTGGCGAAAGATAGTAAGATACGTAATATTCTAGTTTACAATTTAAAATTGCATTTAAGTCATGTCTGGCTTCGCTTGAAGATGTTTTTTCACCCCATTTATAACTGCACCCTTCGTTTTTGGATCAGCTCCTACGCCGATGCCATCATTTATACGATTTTTGTAACAAGTCGGGACCGAAGCCAAGGGGGGGCACGGGGGTTCAACCCTCAGGAAAAATTTTGAACCCTTTAGGAAAGTGTCAATTTTGCTTGTAAGTCAACGAAAACCCTGATATGCCACTCCTGAATATTTTTTAGCCACCCTGGAACGATGACCTTGCTACTCGCCTGTAACAAGTATACAGATAACGGCTATGTTTGGTGTTGCAAATTAATCCGAAAGCGCAAAATCTGCTCATCCGTGTTTCACAAGGTGGAACCGTAGGTTCCCCGTAGCCGGTTCCGGTAAAAATCGGTATCGATTTTCGTTATAGAAATACTGAAAATTCAGTGATTTTTACGATTAAAATTAGTTATAAATCACGAATATATATGTCTCGCAATTTTTCATTACAAATATGCTGCAATTGTTCGAAACGAAATAAAAAGCACAAAATTAATTCCGAAATGTTTAAAACTTTGGCGCATCCTCCAGTTTAATATTTTAAACCGCTGAATATTTGCACGTGTTGATTGTGTTGACAGAAACATAAAACATCTTTGAAACTTATATATTTTACAATATTCGATTTTTGTTTCAGTTATTTCGATCACTAGCCATTTCCGTTATTTTTACTATCATTCTATAACTCATCGCTAGTGCTAGCTTTTACAACTTTTGGCCAATGTAAAGAACAGGGGCGGAACAGTGTTATATACATATTCCTAAGCCTAAGTATACTAAGCCTAAGCCCAAGCGTAAGAATGAGCATATTCCTAACCCAAAGCCATGCAAAAAAATTAAAGTCTAAAACTTAAGCTTACTCTTTTCTAGTCCCACAGAAAACGTTTCGCCCCTGATGTTTACACGGGCCCAACTTTGAACACTGACAAATCTGTGACACAATAACAAAACAACGAACGATTTGACAAGCAGAATAGGCACTTAGTCACTTACAAACAATATGATAAACTGCTTCATATTGCCGCTTTGGAACAGAAATCACTATAGACTCGAAAAAAAATTAGCCAGACATTTTGATACTCATAAAAGTAGAGTTCGCTTTCAAATTTGAATACAAAAACACCTTTTTACCGTTGAGTTGTTTGTTCAGCTTGACTACACAATGGTTTGTTTGACATCACCGCTTTAAATTAAAACTATCAAACAGTCTTTAAGGTGGCCGGTGGCTGAGATTTCGACGGGGTCTCCAAGAAAATCGTTGATTTATTATTCTTTACTGCTAAAATTAGGTGTGTTTGTTCGCTCATTTTTCCCCAATATATCAACTGACCAGTGGTAGAAATTTCTGAATTCGCCGTTATTCGTAGTTTTTCGCGTTCGGTTAGGCAAAGGGGCTCAGTAGTAGCCAGGGTTCTAGCAAGTGGTTGAAGTGTTGTATAAAAATTTCAGCCAATGTTACTTTTAGGGGCGTAACAGTGAACTAAACGTATTCCTAAAGCCTAAGCCTACAGCCTAAACGTCGAAAAAAGTGTATACCAAAGCCTAAGCATAAGCTTCAGCAAAAAATGCATGCAACCTAGAATCTAAACCTACTCTTTTACAGACTCACCAGAAACCTGGATGCCTTTAAACGTAACATGGGCCAAAATTTCGATGGTGGGCGGGTTGGGGTTGTACTGTTAAGAACTGAAGTCGCGGCTAAAGTACTACAGTAAAAAATAACAGCCAGTGTTACTTTTTTCGAAGCAGTAGATTAAGCATACCACTAAACCTAAGCCCAAGCCTAAGTCTCAGCGTTGAAGAAAGTGTAAAGTTAAGCCTAAGTTAAAGTTTATGTCTAAGCATAAGCTAAAAAATGTCGTTGAAATTCTGAACCCTCCATTTGCAGTCCCAGTGCAAAATGGGACAACGATAAAAATAACACTGGCCAAAATCGCAAACGGTTTGACACTTGATCCCTTCTGACTACGGATTTTTCTAAATGGTATAAAGTCACGTTTCGATTGAAACTTTAGACTACACAACGCAATGATTTGAAGGTAAACATTTTCAAATGGCAATAACTTTAATTACTTAGCTACAAGATTTAACGATAACAACAATAATGCTTTTTTAGATCCCCTTTGGTATTAGGCTTGGCTTAGGCTTACGCTAAAAATTGTTTATACTTTAATGTTTCTTAAGCCAAGGCGGACGAAATAAGAAAAGTAGTTGAAAAATTGTGGGATCTATAATTTAAAAAATCTTTGTAGGGCTACGTCCCTGGCCCATCCTGAAATTTTTGCCCCCCCCCCCCCCGACATATTGAGCCTGCTGTTGGCCTAACAGTTGAGTTAAACGTATACTTGAGATCCTGCACATATTGTGCCATTGTTCGTTGTTGGCTACTTTGCAACACTTCAAGTAACGGTGTCAGGCCCGTAGCCAAACCACGTTGCTAGGAGGTAAAAAATTTTCAGGAGCGGCATTCAAGGATTTTCAATGTGTTACAAGCAAGGTTGAAAACATTCAAGGGGGGGCAAAAATTTTGCAGGGGGAGGGGCTGAGCCCCCCAAACCCCCCTTGACTACGGGCCCGAACGGCATCTCTTTAGTTCACGTGTCAAAAAACGCTTAAAAATTCCTTTTTTACTTGATGCACTAAAAAGGATTCACGATATCGTAAACAACCTCAGCGTTTTGCTGTTTATTTCGCAAACCTGACCTAAATAAATCAGATTTTATTACAAAACTGCAAACATTAATAGTATAGTTGAATCATCACCAAAACTAATATAGAACGAACGGCCAATATAAAGAACAAGGGCGCAACAATAAGCATATTCCTAGCCTAAGCCTAAGCCTAGGCCTAAGCCTAAGCTTAAGCGTAAGAATGAGCATATTCCTAAGCCTAAGCTTAAGCCTAAGCCAAGCAAAAAATTAGTCTAAAGCTTAAGCTCACTCTATTGCAGTCCCACAGAAAAACGTTCCGCCCCTGATCTTTACATGGGCCGAATGAACAAAACTTTTAAAGCGTAAATGCTTGTATAAACTAAAATTAGGCTCGATTGTTTAACATCACATCAAGTTCAGGTAAAGTTGACACAGCCTCGTAGCGAGCTTAAAACATTCTTGAGGGTGCAAAAAATGACTTTAAAATTGGGTTAAATTGTTTTAGCGACGCACAAAAGCGTTTTTCTTGAAACCTAAACCTTGCAAACTCCTGTGTCCACAGAAAAACAGCGATAGCCGATAACTGGCGAATTCTGGCGTTAAGTTTTAGACAAATTTTTTTGCTTAGGCTTCGGCTTAGTTATAAGCTCATTATTACGTTTAGGCTTAGGGCTTAACGTTAGGCATATGCTTATACTACTGTTACGGCAAAGTTCTATACATTGGCCCAGGGAAGGTTGAAAAAGACTAACCAAGCAGCAGAGATAAAAGGTCAAATGTTGTGTTTAGATTTAGTACTAAAATTGCGTTTGGCTTTTCGATCGTTTCGCGTCTTTAATCTGTTAAAATATTTTTGATCCACCAATGAACGGCCCGAAATAAAAACACACTTCAGTCAAAAAAATGTTCACAAACTCTATTTTTGTTCTGAAAAATAGAGTGACTCAGCATGTGAAATAATGCCTAAAATCGAATTATAGTAATCATCACGGGTTGGTACCACGAATATAATAAATATCACGTTTAAAGTGTCGGCCATATGCCAATTCATTCGGGGGTCTCGGCCCAGAGGATATTGAGTTATAACGCTGGCTTGAAAGCTCCAGGGGTGAAAAATACGGTTTCTTAATACCGTCTTCATCACTCGTAAATTTTGTTTACAGTTAAAACTTTGCCAAAACGAATTCTTGTCTACGTTCCTGATTCATTAAACTGCACAACACTTCGAAGGGTACCGTAAGCGGGGTACCGTACAACATCGCCTGTCCCACAAATTGGTTTAACGTAAAAATTTAGGTTGATCAACATAGCTAATTGCAGATGAGCAATTGTCGTTGGCGAAAACTTGTACTGTGATACCGTTTATAAGCCGATTAACCAGTAAATTTATTTCGCCTTTTTAATTGTCAGCAATTATTTGACCGCGAATAAAGACGTGTCGCCAAACATTTAAATCATGTTCGAGCATTGCTGAGAGTAACCTTTTATATCAAGCCAGAATTAAATAAATGTCTATAAGCCTAAGCCTAACGTCTTAACCTAAGAAGCCTACACTGTAAAGAATGAGGAGTCAAATTGACTCTCTCGGAAATAGGCTTTTCCTGACTACACAAGCAGAGTCAAAATTCGACTTCACCAGAGTCAAATTCTATTCACTGAATCGCTGAGTGAGTTCCAATTTGACTCTGGTGGAGTCAAATTTGACTCAGTTTGTGTAGTCAGGAAAAGCCGATTCCTGAGAGAGCCAATTTGACTCCCTATTTTTTACAGTGTAAAACATACGAGTTCGTTTGGATCAAATTTTGATTCTCTTTTGGAACCTAGGCATATTTTTCAAACCCTGTCGATTTGTGGTGTATATGCACCATAGAGCAAGGGACCCTATTTGTATCATTTCCCTGCGATGCTATAAATATGCAGTGCTAAATACAGTATACAAAGCCTAAAACAGGTACCTGGATTAAGGTTCTCCTAGCAACTAATGATGTATTACATGTTTATCAGCAATAATTTTCTGTCTGGTGTTTATAGACAAACGTATAAATGTTCGGGTACCAAAAACAGGCCAGTAACCAGCTCACCTTGCGTGGGGGGGGGGGGGTAAAAATGTTTTAGGATGGACGCACAAAAGCTTTTAATGACTTACAAGCAAGGTTGAAAATGTTCAAGGGGTGCAAGAAGGTTTGCAGGGTGGCTATTGTTGAAGAAAATATTATCCTGATTACAGTTGTGAAAGATTCATTTTTGAAATCTGAAGCGGTTTTGGATTCTAGCTTAATCAGCATCAAAAAAATTATCTCAATTCACATTCATTTATAGGCCCGTAGCCCGAGCAGAGCCAGAGACCACGGGGGGCGGGCTCAGAACTGTCTAGAAATATTTTGAACCCCTAGACTAGTTTTTGTCTTGCTATAAAGTCATTGAAAATACCTGCTTACCCATTATGATTTTTGCCCCACCCAACCTCCGGTTCCCAGGACGTTGAGGTAGCTGCGTGCCTCTTTTACCACCTAGATTTGCATAATTTTCGGCTACGAGAGATTTTGCAGACATTTTGTCGATATGGAGCAAACAAAACTAACCCAATGTAAACTTTTGACGAACTTAATTTGCAACAAAACGTTTCCGCAGAGCATACACTGCAAAAAATGGTGAGTCAAATTGACTCTCTCCGAAATAGGCTCTACGGGACTACACAAACTGAGTAAAATTCGACTCCGCCAGAGTCAAATTCAACTCACTAAGTCGAACGTTTGACTCTGGTGGAATCGAATTTGACTCAGTTTGTGTAGTCCCGTAGAGCCTATTTCGGAGAGAGTCAATTTGACTCAGTATTTTTTACAGTGTAGCTGATCATGTCAACAGTATCTGGACCACCACTTGAAAAGATTTTAGACAAAGTAAACCCAAGTTTACATCAATATTTATAGTTAGCCTCAAATGTAATTTCAAGCCACACTGCAAAAAATGGTGAGTCAAATTGACTCTGTCCTAAATAGACTTTTCGAGACTACACAAACTGAGTCAAATTTGACTCCGCCAGAGTCAAACGTACGACTCAATGAATGGAATTGGACTCTGGTGTAGTCGAATTTGACTCTGTTTGTGTAGTCTCGAAAAGTCTATTTAGGACAGCGTCAATTTGACTCACCATTTTTTGAAGTGCAGGATTGGACAGACCATGTTGTGAATTTTGTATTTGTCGCACGTACACAGTTTGCAATTAGTTGCTCATACAGAGTAGTTCATGTGGGAAACGAATATATAAGCGATACCTGAAAAGATTTCTTAAATATTTCGAGTGTTTGAACCCGATTAGAGTAGTTTGAAAGCCTTCATTGTGATTTTTGGTGGACATGCCGAGTTGAGCGATAATATACTCTGGATTTTTTACTGGTTCAGGCCCGTTGCCAGCTCACTGTTCTAGGGGGGGGGGGGGCAAAACATTTTTCAGGAAGGGCATACAAGCGCTTTCGGTGACTAACAAGCAAGGTTGAAAATAAGGGGGGGGGGGTACGATTTTTGTACAATAGAGCTGCGCGCCCTCTGGCCTTTGTTTGGTCAATACGGACCCGTACTGGTTCTAAAACGTTCGGGTCCACTATATAGTTCTAGAAAAGTTCACAAACAAAATTTCGACTCAACTCAGAAGCAAAACAACATTAACAAACAAGTTTTTTAGTAGTATTTCAATTCGGCGAAAATATATACTTTTTATACCTCAAAAAATAGAATAATTCATCGAAATTTTTCAACCGAATTGTCAAACTGCGTTAAGTACACTGATCGGTATTTTTAAAAATTCAAATTTTGAACAAACTGTTACAGTTTTATTCGCATTAACAATATTGCGTTAATATTGCCACTAAAAGCTTCACAAAATAATGGGTTCATCATTAGGATGGCCCTTAACCATTTACAGTTCAAATAAACTCACAACTTTCATGTCGGGAACATTTTTGCTTAATCAAATTTAAAACCTTGAGTTGAATTTTCCGGTTTCAGGATGAGCAAGTAATTGACATTACTTTTTATACGTATCACGGCCTACGTATAAAATTCGGGCCAGAACTGTAGTATAAGCATATTCCTAAGCCTAAGCAAAAAAGTTGGTCTAAACTGACTCTATTACAGCCCCACCGGAAAGCGATCCGGCCCTGTTCTATACATGGGCCAAAGCGATCATCACTGTAAATACCAGTGTGTTGATTTTTCAACTTACAAATTAGTCATTTCTGGTTATTTCTGGGTTAATAGCAGTAAACGTTGACTCACTCTGAGCTGATTTAGTTCCAGATGAGTTGATTAAATAAACTCAAAATGAGTTGCAATAGTTCAGAATTATCAGTCCTCAAAGACCTAATTCAGACTCGGTGATTCAACTCATTCTGCACTGTAATTTTCAGTGAGTTGATTTTAACTCAAAATGAGTTGAATTTACTCAGAAGCCTGAGCTCTGAATTAGGTCTTTCAGAACTTAGAATTCTAAGTTGAATTAACTCATTCTGAGTTAATGAATCAACTCACCTGGGACTAAATCAGCTCAAAACGTGTTACTGTTTACTGTTATTAACTCAGAAATAACCAAAAATCACTAATCCGCTCTCTGAGTTAATCGATCAATTCATGAAAATTACGGTCTGGATTAAACTCAATTCAATGGAATTTACAATGTTGAACCTTTTCAAGAAGGTGGGCTAAATTTTTCCAGCCGAGGGCTGTCGTCTCTCTGGTTCTCCGTGGGTAATGGTCTGTTTCAGTTCTTTTAGTTATCTTTACCTTTGAGGCATCGTTGATCATTTTGATAACCAAAAAAATGTTTCTTAAAAATTCTGACTTCAATCAAACTACGGCTTGTTTGATGTAATAACATCCCGTATCAGGCAATCGCTTATTAGTTTAATTCTGCTCGCCAACTACACTGCAAAAAATGGCGACTCAAATTGACTCGCTCCGAAATAGGCTTTTCCGGACTACACAAACTGAGTCAAAATTCGACTCCGCCAGGGTCAAATTTGACTCATTGAATCGCTCAGTGAGTCGAACTTGACTCTGGCGGAGTCGAACTTTAACTCAGTCTGTGTAGTCCGGGAAAGCATATTTCGGAAAGAATCAATTAGACTCACCATTTTTTGCAGTGTAGGAGAACCGGGCAACTGTGGGCCTAGCTTTTAAAAACGAAACAAAATGCACCTACTTGTTTGGGCGCAGGTATTCGTGAAAGCTCTTATTCACTTCCTCCAGGCTTTGGCTCACTCAGGCTTTAGACTTCGGCTTAGGTTTAGGTCTACGATTAGGCTTAGGTTTAGGCTATTAGATATAGGACAAGGTTTACCTAAGTCTCGGACTATGACGCCTAAGCCTTTGCTTAAGAATGTTCCAAATGCCTAAGCCTGAGCTCTAGACGAAGCGTAAGCTTTAACTTTAGAGGAGGTGGAGTGTACCACAGCCGAAATGGGGTTACATAAAATAAACAATTCCGTATAATCCCTGCAAGGATAAACATCAAATCTTTATTCTTATGGTTATTTAAATAGATCTCTCACATTCTCTAGCAACGCGAAACTGGCCGCCCGACGAGACAGGCCGCCCAAATTAGGGCAACCATGGGATAAAAATTAGAAGATGAATTTTTCTCGGTTTAGAAATTTTTCACTCAAAAATGCTTATGCTGAAAAGTATTTATTCAGCAAACGTTGAATATCTGAAAATTTTATCGTTCATTTGCTAAAATGCAGTTACAAAACTGTACTGAATAAGTAAAAGTCGCGAGACAATAGATCAGTTGCAATAAAATAGATAAAATACAGATTTTAACATAGTGAAATGCTGTAAAGTTTTGTTATATAACAGCTTTTATTGCGTGGGATCCCATGATGCGTCCAAAAAAATCCCCAGTGGAGGCGAAGCGTACTGTAGTGACCCGAACAAGAGGGTGTACTAAGAGGGGGTTCCCATTTTGAGTGCCAATGAATAGGAGTCCGTATCCCTAACAAGAGTAATTGAGCGAAGCTCGGAGATTCGCGAAGCGTTTTATGTTTTGTACTTGGGGGTCGAAAGGTGGATGTCCGTCCGTTCGTCTGTCCGTCTGTCCGTCCGTCCGTCCGAAAAGAATCTCAGGAACGGCTGAACCGATTTTGATAAACTTTTTTTGTTTGAAAGCCAAAGCCGTTAGCTAATAGATCATTTGCATATTAGCATAGTTTATAAGCCTAAATTAGGACTTTTTACAATATTTCACTAATTATTAAGGTTAAAAGCAATATAATTTCAGCACTAAAGGATTTTTAGGTGCGAGGAATTTGAATAATTAAAAAACTCCATAACCGATTATTGAATAGTTAGCTGATAGCTAATTTGCATATTAGCTTAATTGACCAGGCAAAATTAGGACTTTTTAAATTATTTCAATAATTATTAAGGTTAAAAGCAATATAATTTCAGCACTAAAGGGTTTTTAGGTGCGAGGAATCTGAATCAGTTGTTTACAAACGTCTAAAACCAATAATTGAGCAGTTAGCTAATAGATAATTTGCATATTAGCATAGTTTATAAGCCTAAATTAGGACTTTTTACAATATTTCACTAATTATTAAGGATAAAAGCAATATAATTTCAGCACTAAAGGGTTTTTAGGTGCGAGGATTTTGAATAAATTGTTTACAAACCTCCAAAACCGATAAATGAATAGTTAGCTAATAACTAATTTGCATATTACCTTAATTGCTTACGTGTGTTCGAGCTTCGCTCAATAAATGTAGTCCCACTACGACTGGTATTATAAGCGGATAGAGTACTAAAACCTAATTAGAGTCCATAAATGCCAATGATCCCTAATGGTAGCACATTAATGACTCCAGGACCAAATAAAGTTGAGTTCGAAACTTTTAAAGCGTATTTAAATTTTGAATGTACATTCTTTAGTATAACCTTCCATTATCGCTCAAGCTATTGCCATAAAACAAAGAAACGTTCAATTCAACGGATAGTTGCAATACCGGAGAGTAACAAATGGTAGCAGAGTGCGATTTGAAAATGAATAACAGTCCGTAACCAAATAACTGGGGGGCACCCTCTGGAGAGGCCAAATCAATAGCAGTCCCCCTCATATTCGAGTCACTGCAAGCCCTTTTACTTCAATCCTAGGCTACGCCCATGCCGTCCGCTGTTCTCTATTCGCCCACATAGAAAACACCAAAACACAGCACCAAAAAGCAATCCACGCACATTCAATATTTTAAAATTATCCACAAAAGCCAACGCGTTTATTTTTAAATTTCGGCCGGGCAAAGTTACCCTGTTAAACACTTTGTTATTCAAAAAATAACATACTTTTACCATTTATTACCATCACAATAAAAGCTGAATGCTATTTTTAGACCAAGTTGCGCAATATTGACAATAGTAATGCTTAGAGCTTGGGACGAGCAAAACTTGTTATGCAACTATAGTCTAAAGCTGTTTTTATTCTATTGGAACTCCAACTGTTACCATTGTTTTCGATAACAAATCTCAATATCAATGATGTTGTCCAAGTTATGGTATACGTTTCAGCTATGAATAGCCATCGCCAATTTTAGGGGAGTAACATTGAATTAACCATGTTGGCCCATGTATAGAACAGTTCCGGATCGTTTTCCGGAGGGGTTGTAATAGAGTCGGTTTAAACTTTAGACTAAATTTTTTTTGCTTAGGCTTAGGCTTAGGAATATGCTTATACTACTGTTCCGGCCCTGTTCTGGGCCATCGTGTTTATACGTTTGGCCAAAATTAACACCTCAGCGTAGGGCAAAAGCCTCAAACCAGACCTGCAAATAAGCCTAAAGTTTCAGCGTTAAAGATAGTAAATAAGCCTGTAGAATAAACATATTATTTAAGCGTACCGCCTACTGTAAGCCAACTCATTGTAGCTACAAGAGAAAAATTACGGCCAATATTACTTTGAGGGGCGTAACAGTAGATTAAGCGTATTCCTAAGACTAAGCCTAAGCCTAGCGTTGCAAAAATGAGTTCCTAAGCCTAAGCCTAAGCAAAAAAATATAGTCTAGAATCTAAACCTACTTTTTTATAGACCCACCAGAAACCTGGACGCCCCTTAGGGCCACGGTCCATTTTATACTTTTTAATACCATCCCACGGGGTTGACATGCCGTCGAGGTCGACGAGATGTCGGGGCGACAATTTGTCGGAGTCCAAAAGTTCAAGCTGTCGGGGTCGACAAGAACTCGTGCGACGATATGACGGTCGGCAAGCTGTCGGGCGAAGAGTTGTGGTTAGATTCGTTTAGCGACACCACAGTCTGTCCGAACGAACTCTTATTTTCTTGTCGGAGATCAGCCCGACCTAACGAACTCTTATTGTTAGACACTGTATTCAAACACTGTCCGCATTGTTCCGACTCCTTCCGAAAGAACTACCGCCAAAACCCACAAAGTTGCTGTTAAGTCCTATTATAACGATGCTGTTTTATACCGCCATTGCAGCCAAGTGTGTGAACTTTTTTATAGTAGTGTACCATGGACAGTATACGTGGATCACCCATAAATACTACGGCACCTAAAACAAAAATATAACGAATTTTAAATGCAAAGCAAGCGTCGCGAACCATCGAACGCTGGCACCTGGTGAATGCAGCGCAATCTTCTGTAAAGGAGCGTCTATTAACTTGTCGTTTACGGCATCAGCTGAAAACTCTGATTCTGAATTATGAAATCAATTCATTGGAATTTACAGTGAAGCTTGAAGATTAATATAAAAATATATATTGGGCCAATACAGGAGAGGAACCGTGCTGTATAAAGGCATACCTATTCCTAAGGAGCTTATATATACTTAAACCTTTAGCCTATTAAAGCGAAGCCTAAAAATCTGTTCTAGTCGCATAGAAAACGTTTCTCCCATTAATATCATTAGTCGCATAGAAAGCGGTCCGGTCCTGTTCTTTGCATGGATCAAATATTGCAGCATTTCTCATAAAATAAATTCATCATTTCTAAAATTCTAAAGAATGAACCGATGCTCCCAAATGTTTTAAGATGCTAACGAATTTCATCATTATTCTTTCACATCGAACTGTGGTTAAATATCTGTAATGAAAAGTCATACGATTTTTATGCCATAATTTCCGATATTTTTTACAACGGAAAGGCACGCTAATTTTTACACGAAACGGAAACGAATATCACGTAAACATATACAGGTGTCTTTTGCGAGCTAAGCTAGTGAAAGCCCAGGTTTCTTAAATTCGTGCTTAATATACGTAGCACATTATCACCACAATACTTGAGTTTTCAGTTCAACTTCTGGTGCTCAAATCCTAGTTTGAAATGTTAAACTACAGGTAAAATATAGCAAATGTTCATGCAAGAAAGAAAAGAATTATTTTTAAAGCATGACAACCCGAAATTTTGTTTGCATTTTTATGGCCTATGAATAGTCGGAAACAAAACTGAATCTTCAATAGAGACAACAATTCGGGAAGCAAGTTGTTGAATGCCATTAGTTCATGGATATAATTTGGGGATGCCAATGTTAACAACTAGCTGATTTGCCTTAGAATGAATATGGAGTGAGTAAATATTTCGTTAAAATATTCTGACGAGGATGCGCAGAATATATAGGAATCGATGCCTAAGTATCGTCGTGGATGAGAAACCTAACGCAATCATCATGGCAAAAAAAGAAAAAAGTTGTAGGTTATAAATCTATTACGATGTGAAACAATGATTTGTCGCTCCTTCTAATTGCCTATATTTCTTCCGCGACTATGCTCTATACACGAAAGAGACATAGCTAGGGAAAATGTGGTTTCTTCGAATTGGTGGTAATTTGGAATTTGTAACAATAATTAATCGACTACCACATTAGTATGTGTATTTATAACACATTTTGGGTGTTTTTACATCGCAAGTTTGTTATTCCATATTTTAGATGTATTAATTTTTGTATACTGTTTGTGTTACGGCTGCAATAATTTATGCATGCTTTTCCTCAATGATCTCAGTCGTTTTGTTTTGTCATGGAATGTTCTCGAATCTGAAACCTAAATGTGAGTTTGATCAAAATGCTTAATAATATGATAGAATGGTCCTGTACGCAATTTGTTCACGTAGGCTAATCGGCATATCAGGTTGCACGTTTTTAATCCAATTTTAGTTTTAAATCGGACCCTTTTTCGGCAAAACAAGTAAAATTAGGGACCACGATTTTTGCAGAAACTTTGATATATATGCGTAAGTGGTTTAAAATTGCATAATTTGACCATATATTTAAATATCCAAGAATTTTTTCGATTATTTACCCACTCCTAAAAATCAATGTTTTAGCCAGGTGACTAAGAAAGACTGCGAAATTATGTCATCTAATTCGAATTTTTAGCAGCCATGAACAAAAATTGGCAGCTATAGATCCGTTAGCGAACGTTGTACAACTGCGTGATACACTGCAATCACTGCGTTACACAGGCCGTTTCTAAATGGTTTTATCGCCTACCAATAAGCATAGTAAGCAGTCGAATACTGTTCGTTGCACGCTTTGCATATGCGTCAGCCCAATCCCAATCTACTGAGCCGAGACCGATACTTTTGGGCTCAGTTTCCATCATTTTTTAACCGTCACCGAGAATAAAATTTTTTAACAAAAGTTTTGAATATTTTTATACGCTCACATTTAATGGCGGCATAAACCCAATATTAATGAAAACATTGCTTGGTGATCAACTCTACAAAAAGCTTATTCACTTTGCTTGCGTTTTGTAATTTTATTTACCTACTTGTTTAAGTCCACACCACCATACCTGAGCTGAAGCGTAAACGTAAACCTAAACCATCCATGTCATAATATAGTAAGATAATCACTTTGAGGGAACTTGAGATTTTATTAATACAGTCATAGTGTTGAATGAAGTAAGAGGTACCCAATTTATAGTGGTTCATGCATTATATGCATTTAGTCAAAAATACGAGCAAAACATTGCTGCGTCGTTCCATCAACTCAGACTTGCTCAGCTAATAGCAATTGTTTATCGCTTTTTCACCTGTTTGGTCTGCATTTGGAAACCACCGAGACTCAAGAAAAGTGAGATTGAGACCGAGACCAGCCAAATCTCGAGACTTGCCGAGACTGAGACCGCCCATCCTTGATTATCACAGATATTTCTTAAATACTTGCAGTATATATGTACACCATGTAATAAGTAGTGTTGAATCGGTACTGTAATTTACCGATATATGTACGTATTGTACGTATACCGATGATGGGATTTTACTACTTATACCTAGTAATACGAAAGTTCACCGACTTGATATTTCATCGCCCCTTATATGCGTAGGCTTAGGATTGTGCTTAGATTTATTCGTAGGCTTTCGGATCCAGTTAGGTAACAAGTTGTTGGTTGACGAATTGTCGTAGATTCACCGAGATGATACAAATATTTAAGGCGCTCTTTTGGCAGAGTTGATTAAATGTGGGAACATGATTTTGGCAAAGTTTTGGATATATTTCTTTGTGCTCTCTCAGTTATACTTGTGGATTGCAAGGTATCTTCTTAAATGTCACGCAATTATTCAACTCATACAATTCATCTGAATGTAGGTTTTGATAAAATTCAAAGTATCGGTATCGGTGTGTTACCAAAGTTACCGATAAGGATGCCCTAATCTTACCGCGGCTCGACGAAATAAGTACCTTCAGTTTTTATTTTAGGTGTTACACCATCTTTCGCTGTATTTCTGTTTATTCTCTTGCGTCTAGTGCCACTCAGCGCTACGCTCAGTGGACATAGTGGAACTGGTGGTATTGGACAACATTTGAGTCATGACTCTATTGAAGATTTCGCTTCGACAAATAAGGATGATGACGTGTTGCTGGGGTTGCTACAATCTACAGTTAAACGTAAGTTTGTTTATATATGCTCTAAACGTTGAGGTGATTATTTATCTATAACTACGTAATTGTTATTGTGCTATATAGTAAATATATGTAATTGGCGTTGGCATCTGTTTTGTGGTATTCTGATTTTTGGTTTCTGATCGTATAGTTGGTAAGTGCCGGTGGTCGAAGATACCTTGGTTAATGCTGAAAAGTAGACAAGAGGCACTGTGATGGTTTTGTTAGCAGGTGAGTCGATAGATCGGCCAAATAGTTCGGGTAATAGGTATCTGCATTAATGCCATTGTTGTTAAGTCTGTTGAAATGTTTGAGTTGGGCATATGTAATTTTAGCGACCCGTGTTGTGAACACAAAATTCATATATAATACATACGTACGGCGTGAGTCGTAAAATTTTATATGTATCCTGGGTGAGGCAAAATTGCGAGATTTTATTACCGAGAAGTTTAACACTTGAACTGCTTACTGTTGCATTTGAAGTTAAGTTGTGTTTGCTACATTTTTGTGGTGGCACTTTTTAGTTTAAGTTTATTGATTTGATTTTTTTGTAGCAGAACAAAAGCGTTGACACGTATGCAAATTGCTTCATGCAGTCGTATATATAAGTTCCAAATGCGGGCACTTGATTTCGCCGAGTTGCGACAAAGTGACCATTCGCGTATTGTTTTATGTCCCTTATGAGTTCTTATGCCTCAACCAAAATTCTGATGCAAAATTCTTGTTTGAACTAAAGTTTTTGGTAATCATATGATGTACTGAGTACGAAGATTTAGTTATTGCTAGTTAATTTGTGTAATTTGTACCGAAACTGGTTGCTATATTGTGACAGAATGCTGGATTTACTTTAAATGCGAATTCCAAAATTCAGACTAGAATTCGTTTTCATTGAGCGAAGCTCGGAGTTTCGCGAAGCGTTTTATGTTTTGTACTTGGGGGTCGAAAGGTGGATGTCCGTTCGTCCATCTGTCCGTCCGAAAAGAATCTCAGGAACGGCTGAACCGATTTTGATAAACTTTTTTTGTTTGAAAGCCAATTATTCAGTGGTGTTAACCTCGCATTACTGTTTTAAAATTTTAAGCCGTTTATTGGCTACAGGCTAATTTGCATAATTAATTTAGCCTAAATTAGGACTTTCCACAATATTTTACTAATTATTACAGTTAGAAGCAATCTAATTTTAGCATTAAAAAGTTTTTGGGTGCGAGAAATCTGCGTAGACTGTTTACAAACCTCCAAAACCGATAATTGAGCAGTTAGCTAATAGGTAATTTGCATATTAGCATAGTTTATAAGCCTAAATTAGGACTTTTTACAATATTTCACTAATTATTAAGGTTAAAAGCAATATAATTTCAGCACTAAAGTGTTTTTTGGTGCGAGGAATTTGAATAAATAGTTTACAAACATCCAAAACCGATAATTGAAGAGTTAGCTAATAGCTAATTTGCATATTAGCTTAATTGACAAGACAAAACTAGGACTTTTTAAATTATTTCAATAATTATTAGGGTTTACTGAAGGTTTTTGGGTGCGAAGAATCTGAATAAATTGTTTACAAACCTCCAAAACCGATAATTGAATATTTAGCTAATAGCTAATTTGCATATTAGCTTAATTGACAAAACAAAATTAGGACTTTTTAAATTATTCCAAAAATTATTAGAGTGGCTGAAGGGTTTTTGGGTGCGAAGAATTTGAATAAATAGTTTACAAACATCCAAAACCGATAATTGAATAGTTAGCTAATAGCTAATTTGCATATTAGCTTAATTGACAAAACAAAATTAGGACTTTTTAAATTATTCCAAAAATTATTAGAGTGGCTGAAGGGTTTTTGGGTGCGAGGAATTTGAATAAATAGTTTACAAACATCCAAAACCGATACTTGAAGAGTTAGCTAATAGCTAATTTGCATATTAGCTTAATTGACAAGACAAAACTAGGACTTTTTAAATTATTTCAATAATTATTAGGGTTTACTGAAGGTTTTTGGGTGCGAAGAATCTGAATAAATTGTTTACAAACCTCCAAAACCGATAATTGAATATTTAGCTAATAGCTAATTTGCATATTAGCTTAATTGACAAAACAAAATTAGGACTTTTTAAATTATTCCAAAAATTATTAGAGTGGCTGAAGGGTTTTTGGGTGCGAAGAATTTGAATAAATAGTTTACAAACATCCAAAACCGATAATTGAATAGTTAGCTAATAGCTAATTTGCATATTAGCTTAATTGCTTACGTGCGTTCGAGCTTCGCTCAATAAATGTAGTCCCACTACGACTGGTTTCCATATATTGCTAGTATATATATAAATTATATATCTCTATATATTTATATATAATGTATATAATACATATATTTATATATATAATATGCACGTATATATGTGCAATTGATACAGAGTACATTTTACGCAGTATATATACATAAAACTTTAATTGACATTGTCGTGTAAAATTTAATTTAGATTAATTACCAGACGAGCGTTTGACGGTGTAGTTTACCCTGATTTAAGTGCAACGCATGTAGTTTTAGAACTGTTCAAAACACTTCTTAGTATATATTCAATTTTAGGGGGTATAGAAACTGCTTCGTCCGCATGTTTTAAGAACACAACTACTTAAATATAAATAATTTAGTACATTTTTAGTTTACATATATGTGCATATTGGGGACAGAAGTCTGAGTAAAAACATTGAAACTAAGACAGTCTGACTAAAGACATTTGAATTTAAAAATTAGATGCCCTTTGCAGTTTGCTTGAAACGATAAATCCTGTAAGGGTTCGGCAATCTCTAAAATTTGCATTCGGTAAAATCGTGGATTCACTGCAACTCTGGCATTGCTCAATCAGTTCCAAGTTGAACCTGTATTTATTTTGTTAGCATTGGCTGGCAATAATGCACTTGCAACGCTATACCAGATACGAGTATATTGTTGTAGCTATAAAGTATGCTATATTATCATTGTTTGGTTTTTCAAACGTCTAGTTGATTTGAACTTTATTTGTAGCAAATAAAATTTTAACGCAGTTTTATTAATTTTATTCAAGTATTCCATCTGGTAGGTAATCAACGGACTGGCAAGATGATCTTGCACACTTTTTCTCCACAATTTAAGGCTTAGACTCAAACGTAGGCTGTAGTTGTTGAGTTTTTCTACTTAATCTTTGTGGTGAAAAATTCAAACGTTATTTGAAAAATTTGGCGTCCATCTATGACATGTGTATAATATTAAGATAGGACTGACAGACGTAAGATCGTGAAGGAACGCTATGGTCTTGCAGATTTTGTGCTTGTTTCTCGTTCTTGAATCAAAGTATTTGGGTTTCCGATTGCGTTTTGGGATTGCGGCACTGAACGGTAGATATGCGATATGCGATTTGTTGTTTGCACAAAGAATGAAAGACCGAAACGGTGTTTCTCACGATTCGATTCGAGAAAACTTGAGATGTATCTTGGGAAGTTTGAGTTTGAAAGTTCGAAAATGTTGTAGTAGTAAATATTAGTCAGTTTAACGAAGAGGTAGTATATCTTTGCTCAACGAAGAGGTTGTATATCCTTGCTCAACGAAGTGGTAGTATATCCTTGCTCAAGACGGTGATTTGTTAGTTTTTAGCAGTACGTATACCGTATCGAACATTTTTACGGGTTCATGATCACTGGAAAAATTATGGTGGCGCTTGAGGTATATTTTCTGGTTTTGCTGTATGCAGGTATATATCTGCTTAATTTGATGTATTGAATAAGAAAAACCCGGATATAAGAGAGATTTTCTCTGCACCCGTCCGCCCTGATACAGGTATCAGGGTGCATCCGGAATTCCGGTTGCAGCATTTTTTCGCGTTCAGGTTCCGGCAAATTTTTACTGGTATTAAAAGTTGGTTGGTGGAGTTAAGATATTTACTAAAAATGACGATAAAAATTAGATTTCATTAGTATAGTATGTAAACCTTGACAATCGCCCTAAAATAAACCATCGAAGGTAGATTTCGCTTGCGTGGGTTATGAAAACCTACAACACATCAGATAAAAAGAATACATACCTTCAACTAGGGTTATTTCAACAATAATATTGCAAAAAAGAAAATTAAAATGAATTTTCTGATGGCATGTATTTCTTATTTTCCGGTTCTTTTTCCGGTAATTTTTTCAAATTCCGGTTCCGGTAAATTGTAATTCTGGTTGCACCATGCTATAGTGATATATACGTATATATAATGCGTTAGTTGGTGTATGAATAAACTAGTGGAAACTTTCGAAGCAGTTATTTCTTATTTTGCACGCACGCAATTGCAACTTGTAAAAGGTGGCTGTTGCATTGTCTCGTTGTCATGTTTGGCAAAAGTTTTCGATTTGTTCCTGTTTGTGTCATATTTAGCTGACGTGTTCAATTATTCATGTTGCTTGTTTTTCTATCAAGAAAATACATATGCGGTCGGGTTTCTAGTTATGAAAAGTTTGATAGTGTGTCAAAAAGTCGGATTTAAGATATTTATCTCGGAAATATAGATATGAATGTTTTAAAGTGTATTATACGAAGCATATGGTGCATTCAGTAATGAGAAAATAAGTTACGCTTGGGTCGGATTTCCGTGTTAGCTGTGGGATTCGGAGTCAAACACAACATTAATTGATTGGTCAGTAAAAATGATTCAAAATTCCAAAAATAATTTAAATTTTTTGGGCAAGGAAGAAGAATAAGAAGGTTAAGAAAATAAATATGGTGTGTTTTAACGTTAATTGCAGCATTGCTTCCAAATAGTTTTTGGGATTCGGTATACATACGTATGTGCGTCTATGAAACCGCCGGTTCATTAAATTTGGATAAATATATAAATATAAGCCAAATAATAGATTTGTTACGTTTGTGAATATGCATAATTGATTACTATTGATCATTAAGTGGCAGTTTGTTGGTATGCCTATGGATCAGGTGTCGGGTTAAAAACCTTGCCGACCGGTTTGAATACCCTATATCAGGGTGCAACCGAAATTACAATTTACCGGAACCGGAACCGGAATTTGAAAATTTTACCGAAACCGGAAAGTGAAAAATGCGTTTCACCAAAAATTTCATTTTAATCTTATTTTTTGCTCTATTATTTGTGAAATAACCTTAGTCGAACATAGATATTTATTTTATTTGTTGTATTTTAGATTTTCATCATCGACTGAAGTGAAATCCACCATCAATGGCTTATATTCGGAGTACAAGTGGCTTTCAAAAGAGATTCTTAAAAATTAGCAAAGTTAAGAAAACGGCCAAATTATAATACGGGAATTTTTAAATCCGGTAAAAATTTACCGGAACCGGAAGGTGAAAAAATGCCGGAACCGGAATTCCGGTTGCACCCTGGTATATATATATCTGATTTGGTAATTCTGCTCAATAAATAAGCTGGAATTTAAACACATAGCAAACTCGTCTTTGAATATGGATGAAACCGTATTTTGCGTAGCGATAAAGTTGTTTAATTTTGATTGAAAAAATTATTGCAATTGCGGTTGTACAATTGGTAATAGCGATTCTTTTGTATTCTGCGTTTTAGAAGTAGTAGTTTTTAAGTTTTTAAAAAAATGATAAATGAAATGCGCAAAATTGATTTTCAAACGTGTAGAGTTCCGTTTGGCGATATCAATTTCTGCACCGCTTTTTAGTTGGATGCTTTCCATTTTGATAAGGTCATGTTTGACTTTTCACCTTGAGATGTATGTATTACGAGAGTGCAACCGGACGTTTAAAATATATACCGGATGTGGAACTAGAAAGTAAAAATAACGCCACATTTTCTACCGGAACCACAAATGGATAGTGTATATAACAGGGTGTAAACGGATATATAGTAAAAAATAACGGAAATGGATAGTGATCGAAATAACGGAAACAGAAAACTGATTTTAAAGTATGTATATATACATAAAAGAATTTCCTGTATTTCTATAACGGAAACGGGTACAGATTTTTACCTGAAACGGAAACGGACATTAAGTTACACCCTTTTAAATTAGGGTTTGTTTCAGTTCGGCCAATTGCAGCACATGTGTAATGAGAAATAGCGAGAAATTTGCGTAATTTATATCTAATTTTGAACGTAAACATAAAACAATTTCCTTTATTTCTATAACGGAAACTAAAACGGATACCGATTTTTACCGGAAACGGGAACGGATATTCGGTTACACCCTGGTAAATTAGTGTTACACATAAAAAGTAATATTTAGCAGAATTTTATTAAACATTTATACGTACCAGATCAACATCGAACGACTTTTTCACTATTTTCTATTTTAATATGAATTACGGTTGTACCCATTTTAGCTGTAATGCATTATGAGCTGTTTGTTCCTGTACAGGGCCGGCGTTAGGATAGTCGCCTCTTCAAACCGGATTGAGGGAACCCCTGTAACATGTTTCGCAGCTTTATAAGTTCGTGGTGAAGGAAAATTTTTTAGTAGGGATGTGCCGATACCAAAATTTTTGCCGATACCGATGCCGATTGTTATTTTGAAATGTTGCCGATGCCTAACCGATACCGATGCCGATTTTAACTTTAGTACACCATGCTTAATGAACAGATAGAATGCTACATTACATTATTATATGAAGACTTGAAGATCGGCAATCTTTTGCAGTGCCGATGCAGTTGCCGATGCTCACGAAAAGTGCCGATTATTACCGATGCCGATTAATCGGCACATCCCTATTTTTAGTTTGCCAATAGGGGTCTCCCAAGGGTCGGGGCATACCAGTTGGGGGGGATTGGACCGCTTATGCCGGCGTGGTTCCTATAAAAATGAGTTCAGTGGCTCCGGGCAAGTTGTTACGTACGTATTTAATTACAATTAGTGCTGTTTTTAGTTTTTAATCTATTAATTGTTATTAACAGCCAATGCAAAGCAAGTGGGTCTTGTGTTTTAAGGATACGTATTATTTTTGTATTCAGATCTGTGAAAAGTGTATGATAGTGTTCTGGCATAGATAGATTGTGGGTTTGAAAATACACCAACAGTAGGCTTGCTGGCTAAAGAACTAAACTGCCACTAGATTGATTATTGACGTTTGGTTATAATTAGTAATTACGTAGCTAATTTTATGGCAAAAATATGAAGGTTGGGTTGCTAAGTAGTAACTATAAATAATTTGAAGTGTTTTGGTGTGAATTTGGATTTGACCGATAATTTGATAGCTTTTTCTTTTTGAATATCTTTCGTTCTACCGATGTTGGCATATGTTAATTTTAACTTATAAGTGTGGTATTTTTGAAAAATGTCTACGTGTTGTTGCTAGCAACTTGTACACAGGGTAGGGAATACGTACGTACGTAACAGTTATACCGAAATTTTTTAATTTTTGGCACCCTTTGGTTTACATGTGTTTGATTATTTTTACCCAAGACACGCTAATTTGCGAGTAGCATACAGCACCGCTGCAATCAGTTGTAATGTAATTATTTCGATAGGAAAGTTTGGTAGGAAGGAGAAGTCAGTTCTGGGTGTTTGCTGGGTCGTCTCGACGGTGTGGGGGTGGGCTTCAATGGCTGTTTTCAATGGATAATCCCATTTCCCCACGCCTGATCGCTCGTAGTCACCATGCGAACACACCTTACACTGTTATTAGCTACATTTTAGCTGAAAAATCATACAAAAAGTGTGTTTGACATCCAAAGAGATAAATTTTTAAGGCTAAAAAATACTCAAACGGGGTTGAAAGCTCAAATGATAGGGGGGTTCCTGAAACCGAGGGTCAAATAAAGTTTGAGATGTTTTGGCCGACTATCGAACCTAGCAACGAATTCCCAGTTCGTTGTTAGCTTTGCGAATTTCCAATTAACGAGTAGAAAATTGGAAAAATTATTCGACTCAACTGCACACTTTGGAATTGCTGTAAAATACTTTTGCTGGCTTGCCAATGTCCGCGGAAACAATTTGTCCTGTGGAAGAGTTTCTAGGTGATAATTTTGTTTTTACGCTGTTGACACTGGTGTTAATTTGATTGGTTAGAACAGAAAAATATTAACGGTAGAAAAGTGTTCAGGTGGAAAAATTGTGTTTCGAGTTTGAAATTGGTTGTTAATGTTATTGGTAGATATTTTAGATAAGGTATGGTGGGGTCGAAATGAAAGATGGTAATAGGGTATTAAGTTTTGTCGCTGAGAATATAGGCAGATAATGAGGTCAGGGGCGCAGACGATTGGAGACAGTAGGTAGGGTTAAGGGATTGTCTCATAGGAGAGATTAGTACAGGAGCGAGGGATGGGTGTTGCTTGTGTATATAGTCTATATAGTTATGGTTTTTGGCGTATCTACTTCGCTGAATAGGCGGGTTGGGTAAGATAAACGCTAGCGTCAGTGTTGCTGAGATTGCAGGAGGATAACTGGAGCTGGAGCGCAGACAAGTGGAGATAATATGTTTAGTTTAAGGGAGTCTTGTTCGCGGCAGGCTAAATAACTACTGGAATGCAAACTAATGTTGATTGGTTGTTCAGGTTTGACTATATTTGAGAAACTGACTTGCACAGTAATAATTTGGCTTAACCATCTTTGCAAACTATAAATTAAACAAGGTTTATATGGAGTGAAGATTACAGAGGCGCAGTTTGATTATTGATTTCAGTAGTTGTTTTGGGCTGTTCCTATCGATTGGGACGTCCTACTTGCCAACTGGGGAAAATAGTAATTTGGCGCAAGTCTGTTATATATAAATATATAATATATAGATATATACCTATATGGTCCTCCAAACAAATATTGCAACTGAACGCAACGTTATAAACACATAGAATAGTGGAATAGGGTCGTTGTTAAGGTGTCAAAGGTTCATCGGCGTGTGATGGTAAACTTTGTTACGTAAAGCTTTTGGATGGATACCTTAAGCCACTGAAGGAAGAAACGTTAGCTACGTTCCGATATTTGAATGCCATATATATATATAATTTTTTAGTTGTAGTTGTAAAAGTTATTACGTATTTAAACTGTTTTGTAAATAATTGCATACAGGTGTAGCGAACCAATGTAGTTTGCCGTGAATACTCGATGAATTCTAACCGATGTGCAAATTGGTGCTGCCGTCCGCTCCTGTTATCGCCGCTTCCGTTGTTGTAGCGACAGTTGTTTCGGTAATTGTTGGTACAGTACTGGTAGCACTCTTGCTAACACAAGACCGGTCAGGAGTTGTTCTCTATGCTAAGCTTAGAGATGGAAGTCTAGGAGATGGCAACTTGTACAACTTCACTGGAACACAGTCTGGTCATATTGGACCGTTTGAGAGTGTAATGCGTCGAGTGGTTGAAGGAGGTCAACGTGGTACCGGGCACTGGTCAGGTGCTGTAGCTGGAGAGCAATTGTCGAATAGGAGTATCGGTACTGGCTTAGTGGTTGACAGTCGTCAGGAGATGTTAGCGTTCAACTATTCTGAAGGTGGGCAAGAGTTAATCGCTACTGAACAGAGGGAAGACAACAAAGAACGGGAAGAAGAGATGGAAGAACGGAGAGAAGAACCGAATGAAAGGAGAAAACAAAAGGCAGACCAGATAGAAGAAAAGGAAGAACAGAGAGATCAAAAGAAACAACAAAGAGATCGAAAGGACGAACAGAGAGATGAAAAGAAAGAATGGAGCGATGAGAACAAACTCGACAGTGGTGCTGTGGTAAAAATTGAAAAGCTGAGAGCCGTGTTGGCTGCGTCGAATGGGGACATGCAACGGATAAAGGAAGGTAGAAGCGATGCGAGTGGGTCCATCACAGGGAAACGTAGAAGTTGGAGACAGGAAACACCGATTTTGGTCAATATGACCAGTGAAGAACATAATGGTACAATTGAATTTGATAGCGCTTGGGCTGGTCGTATTAACAGGTCCATGCAGTTGGATGACGTAAGAAATGCAACGATTTTGAATGACGAGGGTTGGAAACTGAAACACCGTGACGTTGGTGAGAAAGTTGTGGATGAAAGTCGCACGGTCGGTGAAGAAGTGTTCGAGGTATCGCTGGATTCGAGCTTGAATACTAGAAACGAGCAAGGTGAGTAATAGCTGGGTTGCTTCTTCAGATGCCGTCTAAATTTTAGTTGCTGTTGGTACAAGAAGCATTATTACGTATAGATTTTGGAGATTGTTTCTGATGTGTTGTCAGTTTATGCGCACGTATCTGGGGGTGCGCTTTGCTTTTCTGCACCACGCAGAGACGTGCGCACGATAAATCAAAGTAAGGCGCCGCGCGGTGGCACCGCGTGTTTGGCCAATGTTACTTTTTGGGCCGTAATTGTGTAGATTTCGCATATGTCTACCTGTAAGCTGAAATCTAAACCTACTCTTTTGTAGTCCCACCAGCAAACGGGACGGCTGTAAAAGTAACATGGCCGCGTGTTGTATAAACATTATTGTTTGGCATTAACATGACGCGGGAGGCGGCGCGTGTCTTGTGCAACGCTTACCCCTTTTATGGTTGTTCGTATGATATGTCGTAGGCCGATCTGCTATTCAGGCAAATTACTAATTGGTCTAAACCAGTCTGTTAGTTTGCGTAAAAACAGTTTCAGCTTTGCTAAAGTGCTATTAAACTTAAAGAGCAATCATACGTGATAAATTGGACAGACGTAATACCTACCGTTAACCAATCAGCGTTGGTTTTACATCAGTGTTTTGCTACAGCTTACAATCGCGATTTGGCCTAAGACAATCTGTTATTTGCTCAGAATTGCAGATTGGGCTAGGCCAATTGGTAATTGGACTGAATAGCTGATTGGCCTACGACAACCGGAGTTGCAATTTACCGGAAGCGGAACCAGGAGCGGAATTTGCAAAAATTACAGTAACCAGAATCGGAAAATGAAAAATACATGCCACCGAAAAATTCATTTTAATTTTCATTTTCGCAATATTATTGATGCAATAAATAACCCTAGTTGGCAAGAGGTATTCACTTTATCTGCTGAATTTTAAATTTTCATAATAAATGGAAGCGAAATGTACCTTCTAGATGTCTTATTTTCGGCGATTGTCATCGTTTGCATACTATACTAATGAAATCTATTTAATTTTTATCGCCATTTTTAGTATAATATGTGTCTTAATTTCCATCGACCAAAATTTAATACCGGAATTTTTAATTCCGGCAAAAATTTACCGGAAGCGGAAGGTGAAAAAATGCCGAACCGGAATTCCGGTTGCACCCAGACAATTGCATGTAAATGCTTAGGTATTTCTGTTTATTACCTGCTGTATACCGCAACCTATTAATTTTTGGGCCTGACGGGTATTAATTTGAATCTGTGTAATTGAAACTTACATAGCATATACACGTATTTGTATATAATTGGTGTATATATACTTAGCCTGGCAATCAGTGTGTACGTATTGGTTCGCGTCGCCGCTAGACGATCCAAGGGTGACCCAGACAGATATTGGCTCCCAACCAACAGGAATCAAGACTAAAATTTTGCATTTCGATTTAGTACTAAAATGCGTTTGGCTACCAGCTCGATTGGCTCGCGGGTATTTGTCACTATTACATACCGTGCTTCCTCCCACGTCTGAAATTTTTGGATCCACCACTGCATGGCGGGTGAGTCATCATGGCTCGGAGTTTGGTTAATGGCCAATTGCTGTGCTCGCGACTTGTGAGTGAGTAGAATGAGCTAATAAAAGCCGTTGGTTTTAGGGCGAAGCGTACATACGTATAACCCATAAACGTCAAGGACAAATCTTGTATGGAGAAACAAATGAACAGGTGTGTCAGGGGGCCTCGTTGAATATGTAATATTGGAATCAATCTGAGGGGCGGAGTACGTAGCTGCTAGTGTGATGATGCAATATTTTCAGGTGGACGTAGTTTCGATTACCTGTGTGTAAGCGAACAAATAAATATCTATTTTCGAGTCCGGCGCATTATGGGCTTAGGTTAATGTTTTCCTAAACCCAAGCACGAAGCCGAAGCATGTACGGATGGGGAAAGTGTAGGATAACCAGTAATATGAGTTTCACAACCGCTATCATGAACAATTTTAAATTTTTGTTGGTACTGCAAATATTCTGAGGACGCGGCTTTCGAACCGGCTCCGTGCGCCGCTGAAAACAAAAGCTCATAATTTAAGGTTTTAAGCCATGGTCAGAATATTTTTGGTGCCTTCGTTTCAAAAAAATCGAAATTTAAACTCGTTGCAAAATTTAAATTAAACATGACGTTTGTATTTATTGGACTGTCGCAGTGTTGAGAACGCTGTGTTAAGCTTTGGTTTAATTCAATTATTAATTGAAATTGTGTTTTCGCATATATATATATATTGTAATGTATATAATGTAGTTTTTTCGTTACTTAGGCGAGTTGTTAAAAGCACTTATTCTGTGCTAGCTGAGTGGAATAATCTTTCAGAGTCACGGCGGTATGTAGTATGTACGTAGGTAACGTGTATATATACTGGTTGAAAGGAGCCGAAGGTGTCGGTAAAGCAAAGAGTGCCGGAAGTCCATTGTAGTTCAAAAGAGGATTAGTGTATGTGTGAACTGTATATAGATTAAAATTTGCCTCCGGCTGCTAGTCAGAAGTGCGCAAGTTTCGAGTGGTTGCTTTACGGAAGTCAAAATAATTGAATGACTGCGTCTAATGAAAATATATATAGTTTTGACTGGAAAGCGTTGAAGACTTTTTTGGGTTGTTTTTCAATTTGAATGGAATTTAGAATTAGAAATGCGGAATGGATTTGACGGATGGGAGTTGAAAAGAGATGGAGTTGTTGTTGTTGCTGGTGTTTGGTGTTGGTGTTGTTGTTGTTGGTGTTGTTGTTGTTGTTGTTGTTGTTGTTGTTGTTGTTGTTGTTGTTGTTGTTGTTGTTGTTGTTGTTGTTGTTGTTGTTGCTGCTGCTGCTGGTGGTTGTTGGTGTTGTTGCTGGTGATGGTGGTTGATAAGTGTTGTTATTGTAGTTGTTGTTTTGTCGCGGTTACTGTTGTTGCATCCGTTTGTATCGGTGTAGTAACGTAGTAATTAGTGAGGTAGCCAACACGGCGCCTTTCAAGAATGTTTTCCGGAAATGGATTACATGAAGTTTTTGTTGAGCTTTCTATTTTGAACCCGAAATTGTAGTTGGATTTATTATTTTCATAAATACTTAACGCGTTTGAGTGTGAAACCTGTGAAAAAAACTGGTTTCAATTGTGATTTTATTGTCGGAAAATTGGTGTTTCCGACTGCTTTCTGTTTGCTGTAACCAGAGGTCGGCAAATTTTGCAGTAGTTGAAACCAGAGTGCAAAGCGGAAGTGGATTACATCGGAATCGGAACAGCTTATTTATACCGGAATTCTAATCAGAATTGGAACTAGAAATTTTGTGACTGCTGTGCGGATAATTTGTATTAACAAATATAATATTGATTTAGGGTGTCTGTTGGCTGACAACAATTTTCAAAAACGTTGCATGAACAAATCTGGCGATGATATTTGGCTGTGTAAAGCTAAACTACAATCTATTATTGATAAGTTAACTTATCGAAAGCAATTTAATAGAGATAAATGATGCACAATTCTTGTGCAATATATCACAACAAATAGAATTCAAATTAGAATTTACACATTTTGATTTCGATTGACTGTGTGATCTGAATCCGATTTTCGGTTGCACCCTGGTTGAAGCCACATAACAAAAGCTCGAGGTGAAACCAAATTGGTAATTTAAATGATGTTATTGGTAAAATGATTGTTGAAGTCAAAAATATTAAATTTTGAGAGATTCTCAGCAGCAAAAATTTGTATTGTGGGCGACAAGTATTTGTTTATTTACTAAATTTTAAAAATTTAAGTAAATTTATATACGAGAATGAAGTATAGTCCACATCAATGCAATTTTAATTTGTAGGTATGTTTTTATGTGAGTGGACGTAAAGTTAAAATGTGTAAAATATTGCAATTGTTTTTGCAATTTGCAGTAGTCATATATGTAGAAATAAAGGTTAAAGTTTTATGTGGTGTATTATCCGATTACGGTGCAGTGAGAAAATTGATTTAGGACAGAGCAACAGTTTGTTGAAGTAGTATAGAGGAGACCATGTTGGTATGTGCCTAAATACGAGGGGTCAGTATGTTCTGTGATTGTCAAGCTTTGCATACTATATATACCAATGAAACTTATTTTCGTTTTTATCGTCATTTTTTAGTACAATATCTTAATTTCAACCGACCAAAATTTAATACCGAAATTATTAATTCCGGTAAAAACTACCGGAACCGGAAGGTGAAAAATGCCGGAAGCGGAATTCCGGTTGCACCCTGATATATATACATATATATATCAGGGTGCAACCGGAATTCCGGTTCCGGTATATTTTCACCTTCCGGTTTCGGGTAAATTTTTACCGGATTTAAAAATTCCGATGCCTGGTCTGGTTGTTTATGTTAAATTTTTTGAATTTAAATTCTAACTTTGAGCGTCAATTAAAAACGGATTTCGTAGAAAAATACGAAGCAGTTCACATGCTCAAAGTTAGGCGGTGATGCTACAAAGCAAAATAGTTTAATTTGGTTGAAATTTCAGTTGACTGGACGTTTTGTGTGATGAATAAAGTGTAATCTAATGCGTTTTTGATGTGTTAAATATGCGTTGCTTTTGTAGCAAAATATTAGTTGTTTCTGACTGTAGGCTATACGTCAATTAAGGTGTTTGTTGGCTGAATGAAAGTTTCGGCAACCCGTTCTGTTTCGGGCGGTTACGGTTTGGCAGCGTTTTGAAGTCGATAGTAATGGATAAATAAATATGACGTCACGAATATGAATGAGTGAATGAAAGAATCTTTGTTGACTTTAAAGGTCTCATGTTCTATTTTCTATCTATTTGGCTTGGGTGGATGATAGTGTGTGAAGATTGGTTGTGTAAAGTTTTATTATGGGTGTTGGGATATTTTTGGGTTGTGGGTGTTGGGATATTTTTGGGTTGGTCAGAGGAGTAATAGTAGAAGCCTTTTGGACAGATATAGGAGTAGACGGAATTTTAGAAAGGATGGTTACGTTGTCTAAAGTTCGGGTTTTTTGTGTTATAAACGGAAAAAGTATCTAAAACAACTTTATAAAAATCCTATAGAAGGGGTTGGGGTTGACACTTGAACCCCCCCCCGCGCGGACTAAATAGTTGTTCACGGCACGTATTTGAATGTATTTGTGAAAGCATTTGGTTTGGGATTTGGGGGTAGATAGTTAATATTAGCGATCTGGTGTGGATTCGACTGATGGTTTTTTCAGTTTTAGGGGATCACCCTTGAACCCCCTCCCCCCGGACAAGACAGTTGTTTACGGTATATGAATGTTTTTGTAAAAGTGTTTTTGGTTGACATTTGGGGGGTAGATATTAAGTAAATATTCACAATCAGGTGTCGGTTCTCCTGACGGATTTTTGCAGTATTTGAAACCACCGTAGCGCTGGAGATTTGAATTTAATATGTAGAGTGATCTTTTCGGTGACATTTGGCTATTGTCTTTAGAACTTAATTGTGTTGTGCTGAATTGTCATTTGCCTGATTATATTGCGTTCTATGATTGGTCAAAAATTTGGCTGACGAAATTTAGGACGCAGTTAATAAACGACGCACTATGATGCTTAAATTGAACCGTTTTAGAGTTAGTAGCACCAGGGTGCAACCGGAATTACAATTTACCGGAACCGGAATTTGAAAATTTTACCGGAACCGGAACCGGAAAGTAAAAAATTTATTTCACCAAAAATTTCATTTTAATAGTATTTTTTGATCTATTATTTGTGAAACAACTTTAGTCGAACATAGGTATTTATTTTATTTGTTGTATTTTAGATTTTCGTCGTCGACTGAAGTAAAACCCACCATCATTGGCTTATATTGGGAGTACAAGTGGCTTTCAAAAGAGATTCTTAAAAATTAGCAAAGTTAAGAAAACGGCCAAATTATAGCACCGGAAAAGTGGCTTTCAAAAGAGATTCTTAAAAATTAGCAAAGTTAAGAAAACGGCCAAATTATAACACCGGAAATTTTAAATCCGGTAAAAATTTACCGGAACCGGAACCGGAATGTGAAAAAATGCCGGAACCGGAACCCAAATTCCGGTTGCACCCTGAGTAGCACTG